>WNWK01003433.1:0-167443 GCA_009830355.1 Cherax destructor | reverse complement strand
GCCAAGATCACTACTTCTTGAGGTGCGCACCCTCTTTGAAAACCCAACACTTGAGTATGACGCACACCTGAGATCAACCTTCAAGAAGGCACTGAATCTGTCACTAGAGGATCAGCAATGGAGCAGGCAACCCTCCCAGTGACTTGGAGGTATAGGGTGCCAAAGCAAGGCATGTAGCGTTACCTGCATTTCTGTCATCGTGTTTGGCCTCCTGTGGATTAGTCAAGAGGATTGTGTCTGAACGTTTGAGAGGTGTGGTGGGAGCTCAAGACCCCAAGTTCATTGAAGCAGCAGTGCAGTGGGACATCATGGCAGACTCCTCCAGTAGACCAGCTCCTCCCAAAGAGCACAAACAGTCCCACTGGGACAAACCGATCATGGAAAAATTTCCAACACAATGCTCACCAACGCTTCAGGAAACGACAAGCTCGTCTCCTAGCGGTGAGGGCACAACACTCAGGAGATTTCCTTCTTGCTGTTCCCATTCCTCTCTGGGCACTCGACTCGACCCACAGGCTATTCGGATTGGTGTTGTCTTCGCCCAGCCGCCCCATACTCACCGAACATAGGTGTATTTGCGGCAGGGCGACGGCTGATCAATTCGGACTTCATGGTCAGTGTGTCACACATCAGAAGGGAAGTATGCTAGACATGAGGAGGTCAATGACATAAAGAGAAGCTCTGCCACAGCCCGTTGCCCAGCCTCAACGGGAACCCCAAGTGCAGAGGTCTGATGGAAGTCAAAAGCGTCCTGATGGAGCCACCATGCTACCCTGGAAGGATGGTAAGCAGATTGCTTGGGACTACACCTGTGCTGCCACATTGGCAGATACCTACCTGCCACACTCCTTAGCCGAAGGGGTGGAGCTGCCAGCCACAGGGAGATCCAGAAGACCCGCAAATATGAAGACCTTCCCTCTTGCTATAACTTCATCCCAATAGGTCGGAGACCCATGGAGCATGGGCGTGTGCTCTAAAGTTTCTCAAGGAGCTGGGTGGAAAACTCATCATAGAAACCAAGGACCACAGGGCGACCAGCTTCCTCTTCAGAGACTCAGTGTTGCGATCCAGAGGGGAAATACCTGCAGTATTCTGGGCACGCGGCCCACTGCCGGGGAGTTGGACGAAGTATTTGACATGTAGCTCTGAGTTGTTATCTATGTTGTTTTACTCCCCATTGTATTTTGTCTTGAAATAAAGTTTGTAAAAAAGATGGGGTGGTAGGGGAAGTGGAATATTCAAATGGCTTCAGAAAGAAATCTAAATATTCTTCCTTGAAGTCTTTTTATCCACTTCTCCGAGGCAATGGGTCCCACAATTGACACCAGAGGTGGACCCTATCCTATATATATATATATATAATATATATATATATAATAATATATATATATATAATATATATATATATATATATAATATATATATATAATATATATATATAATATATATATATAAATATATATATAATATATATATATATTATATATATAATATATATATATTATATATATAATATATATATAATATATATTATATATATATATATCTTTCTCTTTCTCTCTCTTTTTCTTTCTTTTTTTCTCTCTCTCTCTGTGGTTAATAATCTGAATAAAATAAATTTATACAGCAGAATATGACTGAAAATCATGTTGGTGTATTGTACAGAAAACCCATACCACATTGGCCCAGTAATGTCAACGGCCATCTTTTAGAAAATTATATAGTAAACTTATGATCACTGTTTCCATACATAGCCCTGCCCATTTTCTCTGTGCTGAACGCCATTCCATTTTCTGTGGTAGGAATACATCCTAGACTGCGCCAACAACAAAGTTTTCCCCAGGCTATAGGCGAAGATGGTATTAATGATGACGGTAGCTATTGTATTATGTACGGCCTGCCCAATGTTTGTTTAGGTAATGAACAGATTTTGTATTGTGCCCACTACATCTAGCTTGGCCACATCAGGCATCTCCATACATTTTAAGAAAAACAAACACTAACCTGTACAATATAACATATCAAACTCTATTATTTTTAAATAAATAACTAAATATATTTGTTTGATATTTTTGAAGGTGTCGAATACTTAACCAGAGTTTCCAGTGTGTTATTTAGAGTCTATATTATGGAATTTTCAGAACTTAGTGTTGATTTCAGAAAATACCCCATGCAATTTGAGGGAATTAACATAACATGTTTTAACACTGTTTTGGTACTACTTTTCCTAGTGTACAATTAGGCTCTTTTCTCCCATCTTATGGTGCTAGAAAATATTCCATTTCTGTTTTCGTATTTTGACCCATAGTATTTGGTTAACATTCTTTTCTGGTTAATATCTACAAAGGACATTTTTCAGACTCTTAATTTACTTTAACACTGGTAGTTATTTTGCAGCATATATTTAACCATTTCTAGTTTATCTACATAGTTTTTTAGTGCAGTCACCATGTTAACCATGCATATTCATGTTTTGGTTAAACATACTGTACATGATATGAACAATAAGCATTTCTCTGTGCATACATATTTGTCAGCACTTCAGTTGTGTTCTTCCAGTGATAATTTGTTCTTCAAGACTGGTTTCCTTAACCCTTTCAGGGTCCATGCCATAGTTCTACGTCATGAGTTCAGCTCACTCAGATAAGCTGTGAGCTCTAAATTTGGGATTGGATATGAGAGAATAGATCTATGTGGTAAGTGTGCACCACATAAAACAAATCCTGCAGCACACAGTGCAGAATGAGAGAAAAACTGAAACCGTAATTTTCGATTAAAACAGCGACTTTGCAGTGTTTTTTTGTGTACTTTTTATAGTTGTATTTGCGATTTCTTGATCTCATTTCATAGAATGGAAGTTATATTACAGATATAGAGATGATTTTGATTGATTTTAGTATTGGAAATGGCTTGTAACTGAGCTCAAATTAGTGGAAATGTTAAATTTTTGCCAATGTTCAAGAGTAAACAAATGACCTCACACGTCTAATACGTGCCAGCTGGTGGGTCTAATATACGATCACAAATGTGGTGGTATTATTTGTACAATTATTACAATATTGCATAACAGTAAATCTTCCATTTTTTGGTTTGAATAAAAATTCATTATGTGAATAAAAAAATCAAAATGGAGTTCATTTGTAAAGACTGAAAACGTAACTAATGAACAGAGGAAATGTTAGTTTAGTGCCAGGAGTGCCTGCATTGTTTATTCTGCACCCTATTTTGAAATTTCAATATTTTGAACTTTGAGTTAAATTGGCTAAATTACCAATTTCCAATCACTTTATTTTGTAGTTGAAACAGTTTACAGGGCGAGTTCTTGTGCTCAATCGATAGAATAGAAGTAATACAAGTGAAATAGCAAAGAATTTGGTCGAATGGAATAATGTAATTGGCCTAAAATGGGAGTCAAATTTGGCAAAATCACCGATGAGTAAATATCGCCGACGCATAAAAATTCGCGAGAGCATAATTTCGTCAATTTTCAATCAAATTTCGTACTTTTTGTTTTATTACCTTCAGAAAAAGATTCTCTACCGTTTTATAAGAAAAAAAAAAAAAAAAATTTAAATTCTTAGACACTGGCGTACCCCTTCCAAAAATGGCCTTGGACCCTGAAAGGGTTAAGTATCGTTCACAACATTTTACCATTCTATAATCTTCAAGCATCCTGTTTGCACACTTTACATTTCAGATGCATTGTACTGTACCTAATTACATTAAGATTCAATCAAACTGTATATTTGTCAGTCAATTTTCTGTAGGGATCAGTCATTTTTATTGTTTAATTTTGCATTGGAATAAGTGAGAGTCCATACATTGATACTTTGATAAGTCGATCAATTTAGTTGGTTAAGGAATGATGAAAACTTCATGTAGTGAAGTGCAGGGCTTCATAATAGAAATAAAAGAAAATTCAAACATGCCTTAAAATATAGGGCAGAGAATGAAAATTGGGCGTAATTTTACAGAGATTATTTCCAAATGGCCTTTGAATTGTTATTCACATTTATGAATTGGGCTAATTTTGAAAATATTCAGCTAAATGTACTGTACTGTACTTTGAAAATGTATGGTTACTCACAGATAGTTTTGTTTGTTTTTATTTAATTATATATTGTCTTATTCTAAGATAGGGCCAAAAAAAAATAACTTTTTTTTTTATAGTGTCTTGAAAATTATCGTTATGGTATGTGTAATTATTACAGATGCATAGTTAATATATTTAGTATTACAAGTAAAAAAATATTTCTTGTTAGGTCCAACAGCAGTTATTCCTCAGTACTATGGGGTGCACTGGGGTGTATATCCAGCCAACATTATCCAACAACAAGGGCCTGGTGGTCAACCACGACGGCCAATCTCCCCTTCTCAAACTAGTGAAGTTACCAGTCAAAGTAATGGTAACCTGGCGGCATCTGCTGCAGCAGCAGCAGGCAATATGCAAGGTCCCCTTTCACAGTACCAGGTGTGTATCTTACCGTGAGTGGCTTAAATACATAATTTTAATAAAGTATGTAGTACAATAATATATACTTCAGATAATAAATACAGTAAATGAAAGGAGTATACTAATTATCATGGTAATATTTCATTTCTGAAGCAGGTAATCCCAGCCTACTATGACCAAAATGGAACAGTATTGATGGGTAACCTCAGAGGAGTTGGTAATGGAGCCCCAGTTCGGTTGGTTTCTCCTGCACCGGTCCTTATCAATGGTGCCAATGGTGCCCAGGCTGCTGCCGCCAATAATATGCGACTCTTAAGCAACCAGGTATAGAATATTTCAATTGAGTATTAAATGTTATGTTGATTTGTCCATTTTATATTGTATTGATTATAGTACATTTTACTCAGACATTGATGAATCGTAAAAAAAAAAAAATTTACTGCACATAAATGTGAGGTTTTGCTGTCACTAATGTTTACCTGTTCTCCAGGCTCCTCAAATTGGAACGCCTCCAGCATCTCTGTACAATAGTAGTCAGACTCCGAGCCTCAACAACAGTCAAACCTTCACTGGGAGCACACTCGCTGGTATGCATACCAAGTGTAGCTTGTATGAATAGTGTTTTGTGAAGCTAACATTGCAGAGGTCTGAATAATAACAAGGTTACTGGCCAGTTACAACTGGATTTGTATTTAAAGACAGTTTGCTGTCTATTTAAGAAGTGTTCATGCTGTATGATCCATATGGATTTGGTTCATTTTTGCAAACATTAAAATAATAGAGTTGTTCTATCCACTTGCAAGTAATGATCCAAAAGAACTGGCTAGTCTTAGTTTGCATGTATCTAAAAATAAAAAATTACATGTTTGATACTAATACAGTAACACTACCAGTTCCCTTTTCAAGGGAGGAAAAATGGCCATACACAGACTTACAACTAGTATCAAGGATATACTGTAATGCACCAGTAAACAATATGAAGCAATTTTATTAAATTTCATCTGATTAATAAATCTGCATTACATAAAACATGGTATAACCTTGATCTGGTTTAATATAGTGCATCCCCTTGTGCAACAGTACGTCATAGATGATTATAGCGTGTGGTTCGTTTCTCATTGTTGCAGATTCCCTATCGCAAGGCCTGCAGACTTCAAATGCATTAACAGGCAACAACTACTCGTTGGGTCTGCAAACTAGTAGTCTAGGTTTTGGCAATAGCACCCTGGGCACCATTGGATCCCCTGCTATTGGTAATTTAGGTGGTGGTAAGTCCAGTCTATTAACCAAATTATAACAATGAATTATATAACATTTTGAATATACATAGTGTAATCAACCTTAGCTGCTTTAGTGGCACATCCATGCATTTTAGGTATTGACTGTTCATTTAAATTTTATGCTTTTATTGTATCAAACTGGCATTTCCTTACTAAATAATGCTATATTTGAAATGTTTTTGTCATTGCAGGTTTGGGGGGTAGCAGTATGGGTCGTCGTGATTCTCTTGATCGCACTACATCTGTTTTATCCCCACTTTCTCAAGACTTTCGAAGTGCTAAATGGACTAGTAATTATGGAGCTTTAGGAACTGTAACTGCATCTCCTGGACCCATTGGTCTTACCTCAGGTAGTCTAACACCTCCACCAAGCCTGAGTAGTACTTCTTCAGCACTTCCCCTTGGGGCTCTCATGTCAGGTAATCGTGTCATTTCTGCTGCACCAGGAGCAGAGGCCAAGTTTCGCAATGGCTCTACCAATGGGATGTTCAACTCCGGTGGACCCTCATCATTATTTCCACCATTAAAACGAAATTTGAGTTTGGATAAGTGCACTGGTCGTTCACGCCTTCTCGAAGACTTCCGCAATAATCGCTTCCCAAATCTCCAACTAAGAGACTTGGCTAACCATATTGTGGAATTCAGCCAAGACCAACATGGCTCAAGGTATGTCATTTAGCACCTAAAAATGTTACTGCATAAATAAAAAAATATAAAATTTTATCCTTGGGTTAAAATTAATGCTTAACCCTACCTCTTGTCTACTTGTTGAGAGGTCCAGTGACTATTTTCCCTGTGATCATCCCAGACCATGTCTGGTTTATTGCCTGGTCAGTTGAAGCTTACAGTAAATAACATGATTTAGACATCACAGCCTGGCTGATCATCAATGGTTTACAGCACATTTTCTTAAAAGAAAGTGTATTAGCAATTTATTTTACATTTGAAAGGAGACTCTTTATGCCTATTGAGTCATCTTTGTGAATATTAAAATGGTATAAAATACCAACAGGTTGTTAGGTAAGACACATACTCAACAGTTAGGTACTTTTATTTTGAAATAAAGATACCTAACTTTTTCATACGTGTCTTGCCTAACAATGAGTCATCTTTGTGTACTTTTTGCACCTTCTTTTAAGTTGAAGATTTGAAACCTGCCCTGGAGAAATGGAGTTGTTAGAATACAGAAATTTTCCAATTTAGAGAGTACAAATGCCATAGTAGTATGAGCATTGGCACATTTTGTTTTGGAGGTTCATCTTTTCTAGCCTCTCATTTTCTTTGCAGTTTTGATAGTACAGTGGACCCCCGGTTATCGGCCATAATTCGTTCCAGAATGCTGTTCGAGTGCCGTTACCGAATGAATTTATTCCCATAAGGAATAATGTAAATTAGATTAGTCCATTTAAACCCCTAAAAATATACTTACAAAAGCACTTACAAAAATACATTTCCATAATTGTTCGAGTTGGGAGCAGTACAAAATCCGGGGTCCACTGTATAACTTTTTTCTTTAAACAATATAACTTTTGACATTCACTAGTTATCATTAAGTCCCACATTCTTCTAGTCCGTGTAGTAGTTGGATTGCATTTTGTATTTTATTCCCTTTTTTTTTTTTTTTACGTTCTTTTTGTGACAATAGTTGAAATTTTTATTTAAACACTTTTTATGTGGTCCATAGAAAGACTTGGTCCGTTTGCTTTGTTCTCAGTGGATGCCACTGTCCATATCCTCAAAATGAAACTTGCTCTCAATGTCCAAAAGAAAAAAGAAAACCACCCCTCTCCCCATTTTTTCTTCTGAAATGGCAGAGAATCTTTTTCTGAAGGTAATGACCAAAAAGCCTAGTGCAAAGTTAGCAGTCTGGGCGCAATTTACACACTGGAGCTTTCTCCCACTTTGGGTTGTATTTTAGGCCAATTCCATGGGTCCAGTCGACCAAATTCTCAGCTATTTTGCTAGTATGCCTTCCATTCTATCAATTGAGCACAAGCAGCTGCCCATTCAACTATTTCAGTTACCCTATAAAGTGATTAGAATTTGGTAATTTGGCCAATTTCACACAAAATTACAAAATGCCAATCTAAAAATAGTCCATAATAAACAATGTAGACATTTTTGACACTAAAACATTTCCTATATTCAGTAGTCACATCCCCAGGCATCTATATTACACTTGCTCTTGTATAAATTACTAATTGTAAAAAGAAAACCTTTTGTTTCTTCTTTTTCAGATCACCCTGCCTCGGAGGGTATTATTTTCAGAATATAATCACTGTAGTCATTAAAGTGAGCTCATCTATTGTTTCTGGTTATTGCAGGTTCATACAGCAGAAACTAGAACGAGCAACACCGGCTGAGAAACAAATGGTATTCAATGAAATTTTGACAGCAGCCTATTCTCTCATGACGGATGTATTTGGTGAGTTTGAGACATTTATTAAAACAGTGAGGATGAATTTTGGCACTTCATTTGCTCTTTTTTAACATTGGTTTATTAAAACTAGATAATTTATAGACTTATGATTAAAACATTATTATTATTTTCAGGTAATTATGTAATTCAGAAATTCTTTGAATTTGGGACACCAGATCAAAAAACTGTGTTGGCAAATAAGATTCGGGGTCATGTCTTACCACTAGCATTGCAAATGTATGGATGTCGGGTAATTCAGAAGGCTTTGGAATGCATTACTCAAGACCAGCAGAAGGATATTGTTCGTGAGCTTGATGGTCATGTACTGAAGTGTGTTAAGGATCAAAATGGTAAGTTTAATTACATTGTAAGTTTACTTTCTATATCTTTTTCTATACAGTACTGTATATCAGACTGTTTGATGCTACTATATATTCTTTCGTTTACAATCTAAACCCTTTTGTGTGTGTGTGTGTGTGTGTGTGGTTCCTTAACCATATTTAGTTTTCTCTTAATCTATGATACATACTCTTAAAAAGGATGAAATACTCGTAATTGTATATATAGTTTTTGAAATGTAGCCAGGCTGATAGTCACTGGAGTTACCCTGGCATGAAGCACCAGGTCTCTTAACTAGGCTTTGCTAATTTGGACCTCAGAACAGTTCAAGTGTTTGTTTAACCTTGTTCTGTTTCTTTATTTGCTTACCTTTATGGATAGCATACAAGGTCATAATAGACCAAATCTAATAGCAGAACTAAATTGACAAATTCTCTGTATTTAATAAATATTGCTTCATATTACAGTACTTTAGAATATCAGGCAACTTAATTCAAAATTTTGAATGTTTAGGACATTGTAGTCATTGAAATGAGTGCCTTTTAACTCCTTGACTGTGGCATACCCAAAAATTTAAATGCCTGTTTGTGGCAAGATTGTGAAAAATAAACATATTTCTTTCCTCATACAGATTGAAACAGAGCATTCTTATGAATTAAATTAAAAAAAAATGATTACTGTACTCATCAGCATAAATGCACCAGTGATGTTTATGTATGATTTCTTTCTTTCAACACGTCGGCCGTTTCCCACCGAGGCAGGGTGGCCCAAAAGGAAAAACGAAAGTTTCTCCTTTTACATTTAGTAATATATACAGGAGAAGGGGTTACTAGCCCCTTGCTCCCAGCATTTTAGTCGCCTCTTACGACACACATGGCTTACGGAGGAAGAATTCTATTCCACTTCCCCATGGAGATTTATGATTCATGTATGATTTATTAACACCAAATTATGTTTTGTTCCAATTTTTTATTGATTTTAATGTTTAACACTTATGTGCACTAGTTTCTTATATTTTAGTACAGTACTTTGAACATGGGAAAATGCAAAGCCCACTATTGGTCCACTTGGAATGTAAACTATAAATTGAAGCAAATAATCTTTTTTTTATTCTAACTCAATGTACAAGGGATACTTATGATAGTAAAAGAAAATAAGGTGTAATACTCTTCATAACATAGGAATAAGTAACTTTTTTTTTTTTTTTTTTTTTTTTTTTTTTTTTGGGGTGTTACTTTTTGGTTTCTGGGTTATATAAACATTATGTAATTTGTATGTCCATAACAAATGCATGCATTCATGACCACTATAAGACGTATATTAACAAGAAAATCTTAATATAATTCAATTGCTTCTAGGTGTAATACTTACTGGAACTTACTTTGAAATAAGTTGCCTTGTTTGACTATATTGGGTTATCCTCTATTAACTTATTGTACTTTTTGGCTGAATTCTGTTAGTATTATGAAATGGTAATAAATTTGGAATGAATGGGGCATCTTCTTGGCAGTTGCATACCCTGTTTACTGGTAGGTTAGCTGGTGGTGGAACAAGAAGCCCAGGTTTCATTGTTTACTTATGCTAGTTAGGCAGTGTTACCCCATGATGCACAGTGTGGACCCAGTGTGTGAAGCAGGTTTTATGCTATATATACTATTCAACTTTAGTGGTCTCAACAGGAGGGTATTGCAACAGTCATTTCTATGACAACTGTACCAGCAGCCACTGTCTGACACCTGTGCCCTCCTACACCACCATTTTGAATGGATGAAAAGATATATGCAATATAAATAAATATCCCGGCAGGAAAACCTTGGTAAACTAAGCAGGTAGAATGATAGATGCAATAGAAATGGGAGAAAGTTATAAAAAATAATAATAATGAAATCATAAAAAATTCTTAAGTTACACTGGCCATTTTAACATAGCCTTTCTTAAATAGGGATAGGGAAAAAAATATTAGACCAAAATTAGAATATTCATGAGTGAGCACACCTAACAAAAGTCCAAAGTGAGCTGTAAAATGACTCCTAGAGTTAAAAATGGAAAAATAGGGAATGCTTTCATTGGCTGTTAGGAGAAAAGACAAAACATAACTAATTATGTAAGTTTATTAATAGATGTTAAAGAAATAGATTTTCTTATCAGGGAGAGCAAGAGAGCATAACTACAAACTAAGGTCTTGTAGTAGTAATGCTGAAAGGACACTAAATAGCTATACATAGAGCAATGACATAGCTACAAGAGCGACCAGTAACTACTACCACCGCTGTACTGTAAATTAAGTAAAAAGATTAAATATTGTAAATGTGACACCATGAACTTAGCTTTGCTCCTGTAGCTACAAGTATGCATTGAAATTTTACTGGTTGTCTTCCACCAAGGTAGGGTGACCCAAAAAAGAAACACTTTCACCATCATTCAAACTATTGCTGTCTTGAAAGAGGTACACTGATATGACAGTTCAGATGACTCACGAAATCGTAATGACACGATTGCAAACAAACCATACCACGGGTGGGGTTCGAACCCCACCCGTGGTATGGTTTGACAGTTCAGATGTCCTTCCAAACCAAAATATCCCTACCCCTCATTTAGAATGCTTTTATTCCCATAATTTTTTTTTATATAATCATTCCGTCCTCACACAGGAAAAATATCTAATGCCTCTCCAAAATGAAATGAGAGAAAGGATGACATGACAAATGGTGTAAAATAAAAAATTGAAAGTTTAATAAAAGATGCAGAGTTTAGTTAAAAACTTTGCAAATTTGTACCTACAAGACCAAAACTAAGCTCATGGTGTCCTTTCTTAAATATCTAATAATTTTTTTATTCAATTTTCAGTATAATAGCTGTAGTACTGAATACTTTAGCTCAGGGGAAGGTACATTAGGATTGGCAGAAAACATGCATAGTTTCCTTGCATAAAGAAGAAGGGGGCAAGGAAGAATGTAAAATTATAGAGGATAAGCCTGTTAGTATACTAGGTAAAGTTTATGGTAGTATTACTTTTGAAAGGATTACAGATAAGATGAAGTAGGATTGCAGAGGAGCAGGGAGGAGTTAGGAAGGGTGAAAATCTGTTTGTTGCATTTGTGGATTTAGTAGGGTGGATAGGGAAGTCATGTGGCAGATGTTGCAAATGTATTTAATTGGAGGTAGGTTACTAAGTGTTGTTTTTATGCAGAGTGTGAGGCTCAGGTAAGGGTATGAAGGAAGAAAAAGGTGGGCAGTGTGTTGAGGCATCTGTGGAAAGAAAAATTTATCAATGAAGGAAAAAAAAAGTATCGGAGTATAATGGTATCACTTATATGGTAGGGTGAGGCATGGGTGTTGGATGCTTCAGCAAGAAGTCCAGTGGCAGTGGAGATGTCATATTTGAAAGGAATATATCATGTAGACAATAAGCCTACTGCTACTTCTCATAGTTCCCCCTTGGAGCAAATTTGTTGTGGGCCTAGTTCCTCTGAATGCCCACCAGAGGGCACTGCCTCAAGTTAGACATACATGGCCATGCCTCACTCTCGCTCCCAGACCTGCAGCCTTCCAGTTAACAAGCTCCCCTCCCGGACTAGTTTTGGCACACCTCGCACTGCCAGCTATGAACCCCATTATTCCAATTAAGATGAAGCTAATCAACGGCTGTATATCTCGCCAACCTCTACGCTACCTGGCAAGTTCTTGATAAACCCAAAATGCAGTTAAAACAAACGTCATACAGAGAACTTGAAGCACAAATGTGGGGTGGGGTGACCTAGGGTATTATTCAGAGAGCTGAGGAGGGGTTGTTGAGGTGGTTTAGACATACAAAGAAGATGGAGAGGGACATATACAGAGGGCATATAAATTTTGGGTGGAGGTAAGAGGAAATAGCTGTCAGCCCAGAAATAGTTTGAGGGAAGAAGTAGAGGAGGACTTGAGCTTTAGGGCCTGAGCTTGCAGCATGCTTCTATGTGCCTATGAGATGGGAGTGAATGGAGACAGGTGGATTTTAACTGATGCACTGTTGGAATGGGAGTAAAGTAATATTTATTGAAGGATTGAGGTAAGGGAAAACCAAATTCCCTCTGAAGGAGTGGTCAGGATATTGAAGTTGTAGGGTATTCTAAAATACTATGTGAAAACACTTCTGGCAAGACTACAATTCAATGAGTCATGGCGAATGTTTCCTCCTTTGGGTCACCCTGCCTAGGCAGGAGAGGGCTGTCCAGGACTCTGTTCAGCTATTTTTTTTTCTGAATCCTTGCATAAAAGTTACATTGCTTATGCTCTAAGAGCATGTCCAGTAAAACTACTCGTCTCCATTCACTCTTATCTAACACTCACACAAGCCTCCTGGATGCTGAAGCACCTAAAACTCTAAGCCTCCTTTACTGCCTGCTTCCAATTGTTCCTAGGGTGTTCCTTTCTACCTTTATACACCTCTCTTTGGTATCCTATTCTTCTCCATCCTCTCTAAATGCTCAAACCACCTCAGCAACCCCTCATTAACCCAGAATTATACCCTTTGTGACCCCCACCCCCTTTTAATTTCTACAATTCGAGCCCTGTGCATAATAATCACACCACATGACATCTTCACTGCCTCTAGCCTCCTCCTTGCTACGACATTCAAAGCCCAAGCCTCACATTCATATGAAGGGTTTGCACCACTGTACTCTGGTATGTTACCTTTTTTTTTTCTCCATAGTTTAAACTACTTTCCACAATTACCTCAACGTGCCATCTACCTTTCTTCTTCACCTATTCTGTGGGTCATGTAGTCTTTCTTGCCCATTTTCTCTGGTTCCCTTCAGAGAAAATGGGCAAGTTTAATATGCACTAGTGATGATAACTTCACTCCAGTCATTCATTCCTTTCCTTCACAAAGGAACAAAAAATTAGTTTACACTACCTTAACCCTTTCACTGTCTAGACCTCTAAAATTAAAAGTGCTCAGTGATCACTTTTTTTTTTTTTTTTTTTTTTTTTTATATATATATATATATAAATTTTGAAATGGTAGAATTTTTTTCTAAAGGTAATGACACCAAAAATACGGAATTTGATGGGAAAACTTGTGGAATTATGCAGGTGGAAAGTTAGTGGTCTGGGTGCAGTTTATTCATCAGCAGTTTAGCTGACATTGAGTCCTATTTTAAGCCAGTTCCATTGCTCAATTCGACCAAATTCTGAGCTATTTTGCCAGTATGCCTTTCATTCTATCAATTTACCTCAGGAAAACAACCATTTTGCTATCAAAACTACCCTTTAAAGTGCACAGAAGTCAGTAATTTGGCCAGTTTTACTCAAAATTTAAAAAAATATTCAAATTTAAAAAAGTCCGAAATAAACACTATTGTCATTCCAGGCACTAAAACATTTCCTCTGTACAATAATCATGTCCCTAGGCCTCTCCTGTATTACACTTGCCTTCCATTTTGAATTTCATCACAAAAGAAAAAATCAAAGATTTATTATATTTCTCGAATAATGAAATGTAACCAGGAGTGATTAGTTACGTTTTACAGTGGTCCAATAATTAACCATTTCAGGGTCCGTCCCGTAGATCTACGGCTTTGAAGCCAGGATCCAAACCGTAGATCTATGCCATGCACTCAGCTCACTCAGATAACCTGTGAGCGGTAAATTTGGGCTGTGAGCAGTAAATTTGGGCCTAGATATGAGAGAACACATTTATGTGGTAAGTGTGCACAACATAAAACAAATCCTGCAGCACATACTGCATAATGAGAGGGAAAAAACTGCAATCATAATTTTGGATTAAAATGGCTACTTTCCGGTGTTTTTTTGTATGTTTTTTAGTTATATTCACGATTTTTTGGTTTCATTTGATAAAATTGAAGATATATTACAGAAATAGAGATTATTTTGATTAGTTTTACTACTGAAAATGGCTTGAAACTGAGCTCAAAGTAGCAGAAATGTTCAATTTTTTGCTGATGTTCAAGAGTAAACAAATGTCGTCACGAGTCTAATACGCGTCAGCTGGTGGGTCTAATGTGTGTTCACGAATGTGCTGATATTATTTATACAATTATTACAACATTGCATAAAAGTAAATCCTTCTATTTTTTGGTATGAATATAAATTTATTATGTGAATGAAATATCAAAATGGAATTTATTTGTAAAGCCTGAAAAGGTAACTAATGAACAGAGGAAATGTTTGTTTAGTGCCAGGAATGCCTGCATTGTTTATTCTGGATCCTATTTTGAAATTGGAATATTTTGAATGTGTTAAATTGGCCAAATTACCAATTTCCAATCACTTTATTGGGTAGTTGAAACAGTTGACTTGGCAATTTCATGTGCTCAATCGATAAAATAGAAGAAATACTAGCGAAATAGCTAAGAATTTGGTTCACTGGAATAATGTAATTGACCTAAAATGGGAGTCAAAGTCGGCAAAATCACCAATGCATAAATATCGCTGACACATCAAAATTTGCAAGAGTGTAAATTCATCAATTTTCCATCAAATTTCATACTTTTTGCAGTATTAATTTCAGAAAAAGATTCTCTACTATTTCATAAGAAAAAATAACAAAAAATTTTGTTTTTGAAAATTCTTGGACCCTGGCTGTCACTGAGAGTTGGCCTCTAGACCCTGAAAGGGTTAAGTCAATCATGCTAGTAAAAAACCAGTGGAACAGACCAGGGAGTGTAGTGGCATTATCTGTCCATAAAATTGGCAAAAATTAAATATTTTAATTTTGAAACTGATTTCAAGCTATACTTCCAGTCCTAAAACCAACCAAAATTATCTCTGTTTCAGTAATATGCCTCCATTCTATAAAATGATACCAAGAAATAGCCAATGAAAACATAGAAATCATTGTAGAAAATACCTCAAAATTGCTATTTTCAACCAACCATTAATTCAGAGTTTGTTTTCCCATCATGCACCATGCAAGGCAGAATAATACTGTGCACCCTTCCGCACAGACCTATTCTCGCATATGAAGTCCAAAATCGATCACAGCTTATCTGAGCGAGCTGCTCTCATGATGTAAGTCTGTGTGAGGGACCCTTTCATCAATAACATAGATTTATGTGAAAATGTTGATTGTGTAAATTCCAAATGGAGTAATGTCAGGCTATTCCTTTTTCCATATTTGAAGTACTAAAGCCTCTTGAAACACATCTAATATAATAAGAAACTACTGTACGTAATGTTAAACATTAAAACTATAAACTAAACATAATTTTGTCAATAAATTGTTAAACATAATTATCACTGGTGTATTTACACCAATGTTCCCAACAAGTGATCATTCTTATGTCAGCTTCAACAGGTCATAAAAATGTTTGTATCAGATCCCACTCTTTTTAATCTTATTACTCTCATAAATATACACACTCTAAACCTGTTAGAAATAAAAATAATTTTTATATATGTGTTCAAAATGTTGTCCCACACAAAAACTTTTTTCTATATATGTATGCCACAGTTACAGGGTTAATGGCTAAAACAAAAGTTTCCCAACATTATTTATTTCCATTTAGGGCACATTAACGTAATGACACTGATTGGGTTGCTGAAATTTATTAGTTTGTCATAAAATTATCAAATTAAATTGTCAACTTTTATTTGTCCTGTTTTTATTTTTCAATTAATATGCTCAATTTCAGGATACACTATTTACACCATTAACAAAAAGCATAAAAAATTGTAAGGCTAGGTGTATTACTGCTCTGCATCAGAGCAGAGCAGTAAAGCAGACTGAAAACAGGCAGCTCAATTCAGCTTTCTGCTTTGGGTCTGTATAGATCTCATAGCATGAACATTAAGTAATGTAATTTTTATGCTTGCTCTTCCATGCTGGAGGATTAATAATGAACATATTGCTTAGCATATAGGCTGTGCTTATATGGAAAGGCTTGCTCATTATGATTAGCTAAAACAAAGGTTTTAAGTGGGTATATACACCCCTTCAGAGACATAAGTCTGTTAGTTCAGTAGTTCATGTACCACTGCCTACTGATGTTAGTTCAGAAAGTGGTTAGAAGTACCCTTAGTGTGTCTTTAAGTCCTCTGACTTCCTCAGCCTTACACTTGTCAGCAGGTAGTGGATGAAGTGATTGTGAGAATCGGCAACTAATACCAGGCTTACCTCACAGTTAACTACACAATAACAAGCCAGTATGATCTCTTCCTCGTCAGTTATAAGCTATTTTTAGATAATTATATGGTTCAGCTCGATGAATGATCATATGCTAATAACAAAAAAAAACATGCCTTGTTACCAGTGAATAGCCTGGTGTGTTGAATTCTGACTTGGGCTCTATTGAAGTAGAAAAAAATACTCTATGATGTCTCCATAAATTATGGTGATTGCCACTTGTCAGCTGTTGCTCTTCAGGCTGTAACTGACAGGAGCTTAAGGCTCAGACAGTTAGTAGTACAAACAACAGATGTGTGATTGTGTTTATTTATGAGAAGGGGGTAAGCCTGTTTTCTGGTGTTTAGATTTAACATGTCACTATTTCTTTAATTGGTTCATAGCACAAATTAATTTATTATGGATATTAAATAATTATCATAAAGCATTAAAACCGTCACCTTACCAGCCTACTACATGTACCTGATATTTTAATATTTCCCTTTAGGTTAACTTTGCTGATGTCAAGTGGATAGGTGGGAGCTTTGTCTAGAAGGAAAAGGATTTAGATGGCAGTTTCTTTCTCAGATATTTATCTGCTGCAGGAAGAAAGAATTTGTGAAATGAGCCCTGAAATAGGATTTGGTTGAATCAGGTTCATGTCTTAAGAGCCAGTGTTTTTGACGTATGTATTAATATGCCAAATCAAGCGGGAGAAAGCTGGTAGGCCCACATGTGAGAGAATGGGTCTGTGGGGTCAGTGTGCGCAGTATAAAAAAAAATCCTGCAGCACGCAGTGCATAATAATAAAAAAAAAATTCCGACCGTGTTACTTTGAGGTGTACATATTTTTGTATAGTATTTATGGTTGTATTCTCGTTTCCTTGGTCTCACTTGATAGAATGGAAGACATATTACAGAAATAGAGATGATTTTGATTGGTTTCACTATGAAAAGGACCTTGAAATTGATCTCAAAGTAGCGGAAATGTTCGATTTTTGCCGATGTTCAAGAGTAAACAAATGACGTCATTGTCCAATAAGTGTCCAACTAGCCATTCTAATACGCAGTCATGAATGGGTTGACATTATTTATACAATTAATACAATAATGCAGTAGTCTGCATAACAGTAAATCTTCTATTTTTTGTGTGAATAAAAATTCAAAATAGAAAGCACGAGTAATATAAGAGAGGCCTGGAGACGTGACTGATGAACAGAGAAAATGTTTTTAGTGCCAGGAATGTCTGCATTGTTCATTCTGGACCCTGTTTTGAAATTGGCATCTTTTTTTAATTTGCATGAAATTGGCCAAATTGCCAATTTCTGGCCACTTTATTGGGTAGTTGAAATCGGTAAATGGGCAGTTTAGTTTCTTGTACTCAATCGATAGAGCAAATGGAATTCTAAAGAAATAGCTATGAATTTGGTCGACTGGAACAGTGGAATTGGCCGAAAATAGGGCTCAAAGTGGGCGAAATTGCCGATGCGTAAATATCGCAGAGATCGCTAACTTCGCAAGAGCGTAATTCCGTAAGTTTTCCATCAAATTTCGTACTTTTGGTGTCATTACCATCTGGAAAAGATTCTATCATTTTATAAGATTTTTTTTTTTTTTTTTTTTTTTTTTTTTAAATATTTTGCAACACGGCAGTCAAAGGGTTAATTAAGCAGTGATACAGTAGCTCCCTTGCAGTGCTCCTCTTTCTTAGTATTTGACTGACTTCAGTGGTGCTGCTGCTGCTGCCTCTCTTGTCCCTTCCCTGTCTGCTGGCCTATATATACTCCCTCCTCCTCTCCTTTTTGTTAGTGTGACTTTGTAAATTGTCCAAGTCGGACCGAAACATCATCGTAAGCTCCTCTCTTCTATGTTCGGGTTATTTGTTTATAGTGTCTTAGCATTTGTTTTTAGTATGCTAGTGTTCAAAATAACTATGGAAAAGCATGATCTGCAGAATCCAAATCAGTGCAGATGAAGGGTTGGAAGAACAGACTTGTCACAACCACTAAACCATCAAAACAAAGTTATGGAGGTATTGGAAGAAAACCAATACATATGTTGATGAGTTCTGCACAGATTTCATGTAGGCATATGACACGTGTAATTATTGAGTAATAGCACATAAAATGAGGTGCATAGGTATAATGTGAAAAGTAGCAAATGGATATTCAATTTTCTGACGAATAGCACAGAGTAGCAGTAAAGAAGGCAAAATCTAACATTAGCAGGCAAGCAAAAAAAAAAATGTGCTGCAATGCACAATTCTGGTGCTTTTACTGTTTCTCATCCTCATAATAAACTTAAAAGCACTGGCCCACAGCTTCATATCATTTTTAGACAATACCAAAATACAGTGGACCCCCGCAAATCGAACGGTCTGATTATCGGCCGGCTCGAAAATCAATCGCTTTTTTCGGCCCAATTTTTGCCCGATTATCGGCCCGCATACCAGACCTGTCCGCCTGCCCTGCGCTTGCGCGCCTCGCTGCGCAGGCGTCATGAGTTTAGTGCTTGTTTATTGATTGTGACTGAAATAAGAGTGACAAACACGATAGAATTGAAGAAAGAAATTGTAGCAAAGTACCAAAGTGGAGGAGGAAGAGAGGGGAGAATGTGCCTTCTTCAGTGATTCTACGATATGTATGATTCTAAAGCAGAAAAAGTCGATAAAGGCTATAGCACCAGCCAGCGAAAGTGTAGCATTAACAGTGTAACAAGTAAGTTAAGTGATAGAAAATGACGACACTAAACTTAACTCCTACGTTGTTGTTTGAGGAATATAGGGGCACTGACAAGAATGCCGCCTACTGCCACCATCTCATCAAAGGTAAATGTAAATATTTATTTATACAAGTGTGAATATTTCTTATTTATAAATTAAAGTGTAAATATTTCTTATTTATAAATTATGTACATTGTGTGAATAGTGGTGGTGGCCTGCTGCTGCCACCCACAACGGCTTATGGTCAGTGGCCCTTATAAACCCAACAACAATAACACACTACCACCAGTCCTCACATTCGTAATGACATGTTTTATTCATTCTAGAGAATATATCATGTTTCTATGTTATTAATATTGTTTATTGTGTCATATTAGATGAATTGTGCTAGATAAATAAGCTGTAGAGTTGATATTATTGTCATATTGAAGGACTATCTTGTCCTGCCTCCAAACAAACTCCTACCTCTCTCATATGCCAACAAGAGTCTTCAATAAAGGTAAAACTTATTTAACTGTTCATTTGTCCGTTAAAATTAGAGCTTTATATTTATTTCTCATTGTTTTCTGTATGTAAAACTATAGTATTTATTCTTTAAAAAAATGAATTTTTGGTGAATATTTTGGGGTGGAACGGATTAATTGTATTTACATTATTTCTTATGGGAAATAAGGGTTCAAAAATCGGCCAGTTCGATTTTAGACCTAGCTCCTGGAACGGATTAAGGCCGATTTTAGGGGGTCCACTGTATTGGTACAAAGCATGAAAATCACCTGTCAAGAAGACGTGTAAAAATTGCAAGAGGTTATAACCAAAGTTTTACAGTGGGCAGTAGAGAACATGATGTTCAGTGGTGACACTTCTTAGATATGGAAAGAATGAAGAATCCAAAATGGGCAATGTATACAAAATGCAGGAAGATCGCTAGACTAAAAGGAGCATTTAAAAGACCTGCGCATAATAATGTTGGCTGGCCTTCCTGTTAAAGAACTCTATAAAACAAATGTTAAGAGAAAGCCAGGAAAATGGTAAGGTGGATAATAAGAACTTTCAGAAAAAGGGAAATATTGCCAGTGGTAACACTGTTCAGTTCATTGATCACTCTTACTATCTTGCTGAGAGTACTGTTCGGTGTTGACTGCTCAACGCAAGTTGGGAGAGAGAAGAGAGTTAGAACAGAAACCAAGATCATTTAAAGCCTCTATAGAACTGATAAGGAAGGCATTTAAATTACAGTAATTCTTTAATGTCTTGAATATGCACTCTGGAGGGGGTGGGGTGGGGTGAGAGCCAATGAGGGGGGAAGAGAGGGAGGAAAGAGACATTTAGGGGTCCCACAGCCAAGACCTTTAACAAGTCACTGGAGACGGGATAGTTGCCAAAAATCTGAAATAAGGCTGTTGTGGTCCCGTATACAGTGGACCCTTGAAAATCGTCTCCCTTGAAGATCGGCGAATTTGAAAATCGTCCACTTTTTTCGGCAAAAAAATCTACTTGAAAATAAGTCCATTTCCTTGAAAATCGCCGGTGGTCTGAAACGCGTCCGCATGGCCTCCCCGCCGCCTGGGCACATAAACAACACATTGAGCATCAGTGTGCCATTGTTTACCAGTGAGTGACCGCCACCCACGCATTCATACCATACATTTTGTCATTATTCCATTCGTTTTAGTGCTTGCAACTGCTAAATAAGCCACCATGGGCCCAAAGAAAGCTCCTAGTGCCAGCTCTTTGCTAAAGAATGCGAGAAACATGATAGAATTCAAGAAAGAACACACCAGACAGGGTACTTCCCCACACCAGACAGGGTACTTCCCCACACCAGGCAGGGTGCTTCCCCACACCAGGCAGGGTACTTCCCCACACCAGGCAGGGTACTTCCCCACACCAGGCAGGGTACTTCCCCACACCAGGCAGGGTACTTCCCCACACCAGGCAGGGTACTTCCCCACACCAGGCAGGGTACTTCCCCACACCAGGCAGGGTACTTCCCCACACCAGGCAGGGTACTTCCCCACACCAGGCAGGGTACTTCCCCACACCAGGCAGGGTACTTCCCCACACCAGGCAGGGTACTTCCCCACACCAGGCAGGGTACTTCCCCACACCAGGCAGGGTACTTCCCCACACCAGGCAGGGTACTTCCCCACACCAGGCAGGGTACTTCCCCACACCAGGCAGGGTACTTCCCACACCAGGCAGGGTACTTCCCCACACCAGGCAGGGTACTTCCCCACACCAGGCAGGGTACTTCCCCACACCAGGCAGGGTACTTCCCACACCAGGCAGGGTACTTCCCCACACCAGGCAGGGTACTTCCCACACCAGGCAGGGTACTTCCCCACACCAGGCAGGGTACTTCCCCACACCAGGCAGGGTACTTCCCCACACCAGGCAGGGTACTTCCCCACACCAGGCAGGGTACTTCCCCACACCAGGCAGGGTACTTCCCCACACAAATCAGGCAGGATACTTCCCCACACAAATCAGCCAGGGTACTTCCCCACACAAATCAGCCAGGGTACTTCCCCACCACAGTCAAGCTCAAACAAATGTCTTATTTTAGGTTAAATGTTTTATTTTAGGTTAATATAGACATTTTCATTACTCCATCTATGATATTTTCTTAAAAATTATATAAACATGTTACATATCATATAGCATATAAACATTGATACAATGTTTATATGCTATCGAGTGGTGAGTTGGGTGGAGAGTAAACATTATGTTTTCTCTGATGCAGCATTAGAGAAAACTGTAAATTTGGTGTCTAGTGCAGTAACCGCCCATCATACGCGTTTGTTTACAATTCTCAGCATGAATTATTCATTACTTCTCCCTTTGTTTATGATGGCATCTAAAGGTAGTTGTTTGAAATGATTAAACTCAGTGAACATGGTAATAATATGGCTGTGTAGTGAAACCCTGGGTGGGGGCTACATACGTGTACCTACGTCTACATGCTTCCTACACTGAATTCCTACAAATAAATACTACACACCTCTCTTCCTACATTAAGACTAACAAATATTTTAAAGTAATGAATGTACTGTGGCAGTAAAAGACAAAGAAGGGAAGTAACCCCAGAAAAGGACTTGGTACTTGAAGTCTATGGAAGGCAATTACTATTCCAAAATAGTAAAATAGTAACTCTTAAATCCTCTACCCTCCTCCTGTCTTCCACACATCAACAACTCTTCAATAAAGGTAAGTGTCAAGTTATTACTGCTTTATACTTCATGTCTCATTGTTTTCTGTGTAGATAAATGTACATTTTATGTAAAAAAAAAATTTTTTTAAATACTTTTGGATGTCTGGAACAGATTAATTTGATTTACATTATTTCTTATGGGGAAAATGGTTTTGAAAATCGTCCATTTTGAAAATAGGCGGCCCCTCAGGAACGGATTAATCACGATTTTCAAGGGTCCACTGTTTTCAGGAAAGGAAACAGAAAAGGAGCTCTGAACTAAAGATAAGGTGGCTTTGAAGCCACTGTTGGTTCCCATTTCTCAGTCTCATGATGCAGGAGAATATGCTTTATTGTTATGCTAATATCAACACTACAGCTTATTTACCTATCACAATTGATCTAATATGACATAATAAACAATATTAATAACATAAAAAACATCGTAAATACTCCAGAATGAATAATATTTGGCATAATATCGAGCAGTTCAATGGAGGTATGAAGAAGATATGGGATACAAGTACTGTACCATCCTCCTATCCCTGTCTTGGGGGCTTATATTAGAAAAAACGGAGTGTAGCACAGGGCTAACTGTGATATACACTCGTAATGCACCATAAAACTGAAACAAAAAAGCTATTTTCTTTACATAGATTATCAAATGACATCACCGTCCACTATGTGTCTGACTGGCCAGTCCAATACACAGTCACAAATGGGTTGACATTATTTATGCAATTATTACAATAATGGAGTAGTCTGCATAACAGTAAATCTTCTATTTTTTGTGTGAATAAAAATTTCCTAATGGTAAGCAAAAGTAATACAGTGGTACCTCGACTTACGATGTTATCATCTTACGTTATATTCGATAACCGATATTTATAACGTAAGAAATTTGAATGCGACTTACGATGTTTGATTCGTCTAACGACATTCGTACCGGACGTGTCCGCTTGGCGCCCAGCTGAGCGCGCACTCCAGGGAGCGTCAGTGCTATTGTTTACAAGCGAGAGCGACCACCCACCCACGCATTCATACCAGTATATTGTCATTATTCCACTGTTTTTAGTGCTTGCAACTGCTAAATAAGCTACCATGGGTCCAAGGAAAGCTCCTAGTGCTAAGCCTGTGGTAAAGAATGTGCAGGGAGTGAAGCATTTATGCAGGGAGTGTAGCATTTATGCAGGGAGTGTAGCATTTATGCAGGAGTGTAGCATTTATGTGCAGGGAGTGTAGCATTTATGCAGGGAGTGTAGCATTTATGCAGGGAGTGTAGCATTTATGCAGGGAGTGTAGCAT
Organism: Cherax destructor; assembly: GCA_009830355.1. NCBI lineage: Eukaryota > Metazoa > Arthropoda > Malacostraca > Decapoda > Parastacidae > Cherax > Cherax destructor. Next base: position 143,628 of record WNWK01003433.1, on the reverse strand, counting down.
TTATGCAGGGAGTGTAGCATTTATGCAGGGAGTGTAGCATTTATGCAGGGAGTGTAGCATTTATGCAGGGAGTGTAGCATTTATGCAGGGAGTGTAGCATTTATGCAGAGTGTAGCATTTATGCAGGGAGTGTAGCATTTATGCAGGGAGTGTAGCATGGCAGGAGTGAGCATTTATGCAGGGAGTGTAGCATTTATGCAGGGAGTGTAGACATGCAGGGAGTGTCAGATGCAGGGAGTGTAGCAGGCATGCAGGGAGTGTAGCAGGCATGCAGGGAGTGTAGCAGGCATGCAGGGAGTGTAGCAGGCATGCAGGGAGTGAGCATGCAGGAGGTAGCAGGCATGCAGGGAGTGTAGCAGGCATGCAGGGAGTGTAGCAGGCATGCAGGGAGTGTAGCAGGCATGCAGGAGTGTAGCAGGCATGCAGGGAGTGTAGCAGGCATGCAGGGAGTGTAGCAGGCATGCAGGGAGTGTCAAGCAGGCAGTGCAGGAGTGCAGGCATGCAGGAGTGTAGCAGGCATGCAGGGAGTGTAGCAGGCATGCAGGGAGTGTAGCAGGCGAGGAGTGTAGCAGGCATGCAGGGAGTGTAGCGGCATGCAGGAGTGCAGCATGCAGGGGGTAGCAGGCATGCAGGGAGTGTAGCAGGCATGCAGGAGTGTAGCAGGCATGCAGGAGTGTAGCAGGATGCAGGGAGTGTAGCAGGATGCAGGGAGTGTAGCAGGCATGCAGGGAGTGTAGCAAGGCATGCAGGGAGTGTAGCAGGATGCAGGAGTGTAGCAGGATGCAGGGAGTGTAGCAGATGCGAGACGATGCAGGAGAGTGCAGGGAGTGTAGCAGGAATGCAGGAGTGTAGCATTCATGCAGGGTGTAGCATTCAAAGAAAAGGCCAGTAACCCCAGAAAAGAACTTGGTACCTGCAGTGTTAATGGAAGGATTCCCCTTCAAACACTAGCATACTACTCCACCTTCTCCTCCTCCCGTCCTCCACACATCAACAACTCTTCAATAAATGTAAGTGACATGTTATTGTTCAATATTTACATGTGTATTTAGGTATTCTTTATTAAATTCTTTATTATTTAATGTCAAAAAGTTCTAAAAAATATTTTATTTAACTACTTTTGGAAGTCTTGGACGGATTAAATTTATTTCCATTATTTCTTATGGGGAAAATTGATTCGAGTAACGATTGTTTCGCCTTAAGATATGCCCTCTCTGACGGATTAATATCGTAAGTCGAGGTACCACTGTATAAGAGGGGCCTGGAGATGTGACTAATGAACAGAGAAAAATGTTATTTTAGTGCCAGGAATGTCTGCATTGTTTATTCTGGACCCTATTTTGAAATTGGCATCTTTTGAAATTTGTGTAAAATTGGCCAAATTGCCAATTTCTAACCACTTTATTGGGTAGTTGAAATAGGTGAATGGGCAGTTCCTTGTACTCAGTTGACAGAATTGAAGTAATTTAGTAAGTTTATTTGTGTACTATACACAAATAGTTACATAGATTATCATACATAGTAGTGCATGTATAGAGAACCGAGGATAACCCAAAAAAAGTCGGACAAAATGACTTATTTCCAGTACCTGGCTTGGGCTTGCCATATATGATTTTTGGTAAATATTTTTTTTCTCAGTTGTTTGTTGGGCTATCTTATTGAAACTTGCGCAATGTATGATGAAAAGATGCTTCTTAACGTTCATCAAAAATGAAGAAAATCGGACGATAAATAATGGAGTTCACTTCTCAGCCATTAGCTGCCCCTTAGCGGTATATTTTCGTATGGTTTTTATGATTGTATTCTCGTTTTTTGGTCTTATTTGATAGAGTGGAAGATATATTACAGAAATAGCTAAGATTTTCATTGGTTTCGCGATGAAAAGTATCTTGAAATTGAGCTCGAAGTAGCGGAAATGTTCGATTTTTGCCAATGTTCAATGAACTTTGTGTAAGTCAGGTTGGTTAACTTCATTAAGTGTATTCTAACCTAACCACTCTGTAATCCGGCAAACTCAATAATCCGGCACACTACAGGTCCCAATGATGCCGGATTTGGGATGGCCGACTTGTATGTATAATCTACATAATACTATTTATAATCAGGCTCCCTCCCCAAGCCTCAGCTAAACCTATACCACTCTGACAGGATTGTTTTTTTTCTTTTCCTTGTTTTGTGAACATGCAAGATGACATGTAAATCTTGCAAACTTCTACTTCCTCTCAGTATATACACATCTTTGTTACTATGTGCTTCTTAGTAGTTCTTAATGCTCATATTATAATATGTCCTTTCCCATATAGGAGGATTGATCTGAGACCAGACCATGGGAAAGATATATTAAATGAAACAGCATGGAAACAGGATTATAAATAACCTAACAGATATCCTGGAGTTTTATGACAAAGTTAGAGATAAAACCAGAACACCGGGGTTTGATAAGACTGCATCTTCCTTTATTGTAAAATTGTATTTGATGTCATTCCCAACCAGTGGACTAAACCTGTGGTTAATCCAAAAGTTAGAATATAAGGCAATTGTAAAGGAGATAGTGCTAAATCGAATCAGGGAAATCTAATTTGCAGGACAAAGGGGGTAAGGGTGAGCAAGCATTAGAATCAGTGTAACAAGTGAGGAGCAACAAAGTTCAGTACTGGAGCCTCTACCGTTTTTGACAAACTGTATATAAAGGCTCTAGTTGATTTGACAGAATTGTTTTGCTTATGTGAAAATAAAAAGAAAAAACAAACAAAATAGAAACATACTCCAAGGAGACTTGAACAGTTAAATGTTGAAACATTTTCTTTTCAGAGAAAGCAAGTGACCTAAGAGTCAGCAACATGACAGACATATCACTAGAGGTAACATCGATAGCATAAATATCCGAGACTTTGAATTCTTAATATAGTAGACCCTCAGTTTTCGTGATTAATCCGTTCCACTGAGTCTGATGAAACCCGAAAATGACGAAAACTGAAATATGTAATATTTCCCATAAGAAATAATGTATACTGTAAATCCAATTAATCCATTTCAGAGGGAGGTGAGTTTGTTTAGAGACATGACAAAATGCTTCAATATGATGCTAATATCAACTATACAGCTTATTTATCTATCACAATTCATCTAATATGACATAATAAACAATATTAATAACATAGAAACATGATATATACTCAAGAATGAATAAAATACATACTATGTCATTACGTATGTGACGAGTGGTGATGGTGGTGGTGTTGGGTTTATCAGGGCCACTGACAGCTTAAGCTGTATAGTAGTGGTTGGTGGCCACTAGTCACACTGAAACAATGTACATAATTTATAAATAAGAAATGTTTACACTTTATAAATAAGAAATATTTACACTTACCTTGGACGAGATGCTGGCTGAGGGCGATGCATGTTGTCAGTGGCCCTATATACCTCCAACAACATTGGAAGAGTTAGTTTCGTGTCGTCTTTTTTCTATCGCTTAACCGCTTAACTTACTTGCTACACTTTATCGCTGGCTGGCGCTATAGCCTTTATTGACTCCTGCTGCTGTAGTATCGTACATATCGTAGAATCACTGAAGAAGGCACATTCTCCCCTCTCTCTTCCTCCTCCACTTTGGTACTTTGCTACGAGTTCTTTCTTGAATTATATAGTGTTTCTCACCTTCTCTGGCACTAGGAGCTTTCATTGGGCCCATGGTGGCTTTTTTTAGCAGTCACACAAAATAAACAAGCACAAAAAACAATGGATTATTATGAAATATTTCATGTGACCTCGCAGGGTAATGTTCACTTGCCGAGAAACAATGCCACGCTGACTCAGAATGGTGTGGGGAAGGCTGTGTGTGCCTGCAGGCACTCGGACGTGTTCTGTACGACTGACGAAACTAGAGGGAATCTACGAAAACAGACTATATTTTGACGAAAAAAGTCGGCGATAACCTAAAATCACGAAATCATAGAGTAACGAAAACAGAGGGTCCACTGTACAGGTCTTTGTAACCTTAAGAAAGAATCATTTTGGACACTTAACACAGTGTATGTAAGGCCCAATGTGGAGTGTATAACTCCACCATGAAACCTCCACATAATCAAGAATATGCAAAAGTTGTAGAATGTTAAAAAGCTTTCAAGTAAAATTGTCTCAGAGCAGAGAGGAACCATCAAATGTATGTGGTGACCCCCACATAGCTGGAAGGTGAACAAGGAACAAAATATAGCAGCATTCAAAATTACCTTATTACAGCAGATAGCTCGGAAATACTCGCTTGAAAAAGTACGTTACCAGAACATCACCCCAAACAGCCTCCAGCCCTAGTGCTGATCCAGCTACAAACCCTACCCCGCCCTATGTCATTAATTGGTTCCAAGAACTTGACAACCGCAAAACACGGTTTTTGACGTAAATCAGACATAATGCCTTAAAAATGCCTTAAAATGATGAAAAACACCATAAAACTAGTGTAAATATCTCTTGAAAGAATATAACTGTTGCTTAACCTTGAAAAACATTAAAAACACATTTTAGTCATATTTTTAAAGAATAATGAAAACAAAATTATGACGTAGGTGACATTGATGAGTGATGTAAAGTCAGACGTAATGACATTTGCTGGACTGATATTTTCTCTAGAAAAGCGAATTTGACGTAGGCCGAAATGACATAAAACGGTGGTATGACTGTACACACTGTATTACAGACTAGGCTACAGACTACCACAGCCACCATTACAAATTTAGTAGAGCAGTGTAGTCTGCTTCTGGGGACAGTATTGGTCTAGTTCTAGAAATAGCTGGTGGTGGCAGTTCTGGTGTGAGTGCTGGTATAGTGCAATTCTAGAAACTGCACAAATTTAGGACCCCCCCCCCACATTCTAATTAGCTGAAAACAACATTGTGCAAATTCCATGCTTGAGTTATCTGTAAGCATGGAATATACGGGAAAATGAATGGGTGTATACAACTCTGACCACCCAAAAAGAAATGCCTTGACCTCCTAACCAAAGGAGTGTGTAGTTCTAGCACTTGTAAACTTTTTTACCCCGAAGTACATCAGTCCACAAAAAACAATGCTGCAACACAAACTGCCCTGTATATCATTTGAAAAGGACCAGGAAATACAGACCCCACAAACCTTGGGAAACTAACCATAGTATAGTTACAACCATTCCACAGCAAGAATTTTTTTTTAGTTCCAGGAAATGTGTAAAAAAAAAAAAAATTAAAAAGTATTCCACCATCTCTTAGTCTTGTTGGATTGGATGTACAGTCAGTGACTGCCCACTCCAGAACCACATATACTGTTGCCAACAAAAACATCCCCCCAACAATCAATCAATATGACTTCATTTGTATTTGTGAATATACAAGATCTTGATTAAAGCATCCACCAAGAAAATAATACATTTCATCTGTGAACTTTTCGTGAAGTCATATGTGATGCAGATATATGCAGACTGCAAAAGCTTTCGACAAGTACGACCATGGTGTAATAGAACACAGAATGCATGCTAAAGGAATAACTGGTAAAGTGGGCAGATGGATCTTTAACTTTCCAACCAATAGAACATGGAGTAATGGTAAACATAGTTAAGTCAGAGGCTGCCTCGATGAAAAGCTCTATTCTACTAGCTACAGTATTTTCCCCCCATCTTGTTTCTCTTCTATATCAGACATACACAGAGATGTAAATCATAGCACTGTTTTTTGCAGACGATACTAGAATTGGACAAATGTCGTCCATTGAGGAAATGGTAAATCTCCAAATGGATATAATCTAAGTTTTCCAATGGGCCACAGAAAATTATGATGTTCAGTGAGGACAAATTTCAATTACTCAGTTATAGAAAAACCAGAGGAAATAATAGCTGGAACAGAGTACATATACTACAAACTCTAACTACACAATAGAGTAAAAAACTAATATGAAGGACCTGAAAGTGTTAATGTCAGTGGATCTCACCATCAAAGATCACAACAGTGTCACTATCGCGTCTACAGGAAATATAATACGATGGTTAATGAGAAATTTCAAAACAAGGTATGTCATGCTGATTGATGATCCTCATTGTCACCTGTTTTTTTCAGGCTGGAATACTGCTGTGCACTAACAGCCCCTTTCAGGGCAGGTGAAATTTTGGATCTAGAGAATATATTGAGAACCTTCATAGTTTTCTGTGGCCCATTGGAAAACTTTGTTTATATCCATTTGAAGAAAATGTACCGAGAACCTTCATGGCACGCATAACCTCAATAAAACACAAATTACTGGGAACGCTTGGTTCCTCAACCTGTACTCCCTAGAAGGCAGGTGGGAGAGATACATGATTTTATACACTTGGAAAATCCTAGAGGGATTAGTACCAAATTTGCACACGAAAATCACTCCCTATGAAAGCAAAAGACTCGGCAGATGATGCAACATCCCCCAGTGAAAAGCAGGGGTGCCACTAGCATAAGAGAGAACACAATAAATGTCAGTGGCCCAAGACTGTTCAACTGCCTCTCAGCATACATAAGTGGGATTACCAATAGACCCCTGGCTGTCTTCAAGCAGGCACTGGACAAGCACCTGAAGTCAGTATCTGACCAGCCAGGCTGTGGTTTGTATGTCAGGTTGTGTGCTGCCAACAGTAACAGCCTGGTTGATCAGGCCCTGATCCACCATGAGGCCTGATCACAGACCGGGCCGTAGGGGCGTTGACCCCCGGAACTCTCTACAGGTATACTCCAGGTATGTGTTAGTTAAGTCAAGTTCATTAATTACTGGACATGTTTGAAGTCCCTTGACTTGTACTCCATGGAATGCAGGTAAGAAATATGGTTCATAATATACACCTGGAAAATCGTAGATGGACTGGTCCCAAATCTGCACACAGAAATCACTCTCTACGAAAGCGAAAGACTTCAGATGGTGCAACATACTCCCAATGGAAAGTAGGGGCACCATAAGTACACTTAAGAGAAAACAAGTGTCCTGAGCCCAAAACTGTTCAACAGTTTTCCATCATATATAAGAGGACTTTACCAATAAACCCCTGGCTGTCTTCAAGAGGGAACTGGACAGATATTTAACCCCTTCACTGTCAAGACCCCTGCTCACAAACTTGCTCTTGGTGTCGAAGAAATTAAAAAAAAAAAATGAAATGATAGAGAATCTTTTCCCAATGGTAATGACAGCAAAAGTACGAAATTTGAGGGAAAACTTACAGAATTACGCTCTCGCGAAGTTAGGCAATATTTACACATCAGCGATTTCGCCCATTTTGAGCCCTTTTTTCGGCCAATTCCATTGTTCCAGTTGACCACACTCGTATCTATTTCGGTAGAACTCCATTTGCTCTGTCAATTGAGTACAAGAAACTGCCCATTTGCCGATTTCAACTACCCAGTAAAGTGGTCAGAAATTGTCAATTTGGCCAATTTCACACAAATTTCAAAAGATGCCAATTTCAAAATAGGGTCCAGAATAAACATGGCAGACATTCTTGGAACTAAAATAACATTTTATATGTTCATTAGTCACGTCTCCAGGCCCCTCTTATATTACTCATGCTTTCCATTTTGAATTTTTATTCACACAAAAAATAGAAGATTTACTGTTATGCTGACTACTGCATTTTTGTAATAATTGTATAAATAATGTCAGCCTATTCGTGACTGCGTATTAGACTGGCCAGTTGGACACGTATTGGATGGCAACGTCATTTGTTTACTGATGAACATCGGCAAACATCGAATATTTCCTCTAATTTGAGCTCAATTTCAAGGTACTTTTCGTCGTGAAACCAATCAAAATCATCTCTATTTCTGTAACATATCTTCCATTGTATCAAATGAGACCAAGAAAACGCAAATACAACCATAAATACCATACGAAAATGCACCTCAAATTCGGCATTTTAAACCAAAAACACAGTCAGTTTTTTTTTCTCATGTACTGCGTGCTGCAGGAGTTTTTTATACTGCGCACACTGACCATGCAGACCCATTTTCTCACATATAGGTTTACCAGCTTTCTTTCACTAGATTTGAAGTTGATAGAATTTTGGCGTATTAATACGACACCAACACTGGCTTGTAAGCTGTACCTATTCGTCACCGACAGTGAAAGGGAGGCTCAGGTTATGGGTATGTAGGAGAGAGGAAGATTATGTTCAGTATAAGTAGGCTGTAGATGGATGCGTGATGTCACCATGGTTGTTTAATGTATGTATTTATTGATGGGGTTGTAAGAGAAGCAAATACAAGGGTGTTGGAGAGGTGCAGAATTGGAAGATAAAGAATCTAACACAAAAGTGGGAGTTGTCACAGTTGCTTTTTGCTGATGACTGCAATTTTGGGAGATTTTAACCCTTAAACTGTCCACACGTAGATCTACGTTCACTCGCGCACTGCTCCGAATATTTTGAAAAAAAAATCGTTTTTTTAAAATGAAGAGCGCATTTTTATAAACAGGATAGGCTAAAAAAAAAAATTTTAGGGCCAGTACTTACCGAGATATAAGCCCTACAAGTTGGTGCTGGATGCTCACCTGACGGCAACAACAAGTCCTGCCGCTTGCAGAAGTAATGCTGATATACTTTTTTTTCTAGTTTTTATTTTATTTTATACAATTTTTATGTTCTGGTAATTACAATTTATAATAGTTCTTGTGATTTCATAGCCAATCTTTGTTCTAACACTAATATTAGGTACTGAAATAGTACTCAAATAGTCACAATGACACCAACAGGTGAACAATTTCACCTGCCTTGGTCATTACTATTGTCTATAAATATATACAAAGTATTTATAGGTCCCAGCAATGTTTTAGACATCCTGGAGTATATATGAAACTCCTTGAAGAATGGTGTTATGACAATTGTCAGATAACTACTGATAAGACAGTGACATTGATGAATGAATGTGTGCCAGGAACCCTTGCTTTGTTTTCACTGTCTGTATCTGTCTATCTATCTATCTGTCTATCTATCTATCTGTCTATATCTATCTGTCTATCTATCTATCTGTCTATCTATCTGTCTGTCTATCTGTCTATCTATCTGTTTGTCTATCTATCTGTCTATCTGTTTCTCTATCTATCTGTCTATCTGTCTATCTATCTGTCTATCTGTCTATCTATCTGTCTATCTGTCTATCTATGTTTCTATCTATCTGTCTAGGTCGGCTTATCTGTCTTTGTTTGCCTGCCTATGTGTGCCTGGAGTATAATATGAAACTCCTTGACTAATGGTGTTATGACAAGTGTCAGATAACACTGACAGCCCAATGACATTGATGAATGAATGTGCGCAGGGAACCTCGCTTTGTTTTCACTGTATCTGTCTATCTATCTGTCCATCTGTCTATCTGTCTGTGTCTCTGTCTAGCTCTGCTTATCTGTCTTTCTGTCTGCCTGTGTGTGCCTGGAGTATATGAAACTCCTTGAAGAATGGTGTTATGACAAGTGTCAGATAACACTGACAGCCCAATGACATTGATGAATGGGAGCAGGGAACCCTCTCCTTGTTTCCACTGTCTATCTGTCTAGCTCTGCTTATCTGTCTTTCCGTCTGCCTGTGTGTGTATCTTTCCGTCTGCCTGTGTGTGTGTGTGTCTTTCCGTCTGCTTGTCTCAGTCTGAGTGCGGCTCGTAAGCCAACAGGTATTATACGCGATGCAGAAGTGACAATGTGACAATGCGTATTACTTGCCAGTCATGTGTATTATGTCTTATATATACAAGTATTGTATAGGACTTTGCCTGGATTTTTAGGTTATCCTAAATAATTTACACTATGTATAATAACTGTACTTATGTGTACATGTGAGAGAGATATTACAGATATATATAGATAGACAGATACAGAGATATAGGACAGATAGATATAGACAGATATAGACAGAGATATAGACAGATATAGACAGAGATATAGACAGATATAGACACAGAGACAGCCAGAGACAGCCAAAGCCAGCCTGCCGAATATATAAGAACGTAAAAAAGAAGGAACACTGCTGAAGGCCTACTGGCCCATGCAAGGCAAGTCCATGTCACCCCCCAGCTTAGACCAATGACCCACCTAGTCAGGTCACATCCTCTGAAGGAAGGAGCACAGCATCAGACCACAAGCTAGTCAGGTCCAACTCACACCCACCCACAGCCACTCATGTATTTATCGAACCTATTTTTACTTTCCTCTTATAAGGGAGTGTTAATGCGACATGACATCAGTGAATCCATGGTGTTTGCCACATTATTTGCTCCAGCTGGCACTCAATTGAACTAGTGCTCCCACAAGGTACTAAGTGGTCCCAGATTTTTAATACTGCACACACTGAGGCGCAGACCCATTCTCTCATGTCTAGGCGACTCAGGCCAATTGCACTAAATTTGAAGGAATGAAAAATAAAACGTTGATCTACGTTCGGAGCAGTACGCGTACAAACGTATATCTACGTTTGGACAGTTTAAGGGTTAAAGAAGAGAAGTTGCAAAGGTTAGTGGACGAATTTGGGAGGGTATGTGAAAGAAGGAAATTAAAAGTGAAAATTATAAAGTGCATGGTAATGAGGATAACAAAAATGAAAGATTGGATATCAGATTGGAGGGAGTGAGTGTTTTCATATTGGGATTGGACTTGTCAGCAGATGGGTCTATGAAAGATGAGGTGAACCACAGAATTGACGAGGGGAAAAAGGTTGAGTGGTGCATTGAGGAGGCTGTGAAGACAAAGAACGTTATCCATGGAAGCAAAAAAGGAGAATGTTTGAGTGTACAGTGGTACCAACACTATTGTATGGGTGTGAAGCGTGGGTTGTGAATGTTGCAGCGAGGAGGAGGCTGAAGGCATTGGAGATGTCATGTCTGAGGGCATGTGAGCATGTTAGACAGGAGTGAGTGGTTTTTATGACTTAACGTTTTGTTGGATTGTGAGCAAGGTAACATTTATGAAGGGATTCAGGGAAACTGGTTAGCTAGACTTGAGTCCTGTTGGAAGGGTGGGGATATTTGCAGATTTGAATTGTAGTATTGCCACCCCTCTGGCAAGACAGTGATAAGAGCTAATGATAGTGACAGTGCTTCTTCTTTGGGTCACCCTACATCGATGGGAGATGTAGGGCAATATTTGTTTTAACCACAGATAAGCATATTGGAATAATAAGGTGTGATAAGTTTTGGCAGTGAGGTGGCTGATGAAAAATATGGAACGTGGATTAGTTGACAGGCATCACTCCTGGTGTGAGAATGGGCTGAAGCTAGACAAGTTTCTGAAGGAGTTGCTTGATCAGCCTGGCTGCAATGACTTGCATGGCCTTAAATGTTGCAAAAAACAAAATCTTGATTGATCCCACAGTCAATTAAAATCTGGCCTCAGGAGTAAAAAAATACTCAAAACCAATTATACTGTACACTGGTATTTTGCCTGATTACAATATATACAGGTGTTGCCTTAAAATTTAGTGTGTTGGGTTTATAGTGGTGGTGAATTGGATGTGATGCTTGAATATGATTCAACTAATTACAGATTAATTTTACATTAATTAGTCCAAAGTTTAAGAGGTTGGATTGAGATCCAAAGCTCTCAATCCAACCTCCCCACACTAATTAAAATAATTAAATTCATTACAAATAGGTACATGCAGAAAAAGAAAAAAAATTACCATTGCAAGTATAGGTCAGTTTGAGTGCACTTGGACTGAGTGAAATTGTTTGTTAAAAAAGTGCAACCAGAAAAGTAGTAATGCACCAAAACAATTACTTTTATACTCTTTAATTGAAAAAAATTAAGTCATGTGCCTAATTTCAAAAGTTTCGTCCGTAGATTTCCTCTGTCTGGTTGCCAGGTCATGACCAGTGCTCTGCCAGTTCTTACATTATTCTTAAGTGACTTAGGTTTTCAAAAATTTCTACAACTTATGAATATGTACGTAGAACACTTGTGTAAAAATCTTGAATAGTATTCAGTATTTTTTTTTTTTTTTTAACACATTGGCCATTTCCCACCAAGGTAGGGTGACCCAAAAAGAAAGAAAAAAAAACCCAAAAGAAAGAAAAATACTTTCATCATCATTCAACACTCACCATCACTCATACATAATCACTGTCTTTGCAGAGGCGCTCAGATAAGACAGTTCAGATGTCCCTCCAAACTGCCAACATCCTAAACCCCTCCCTTAAAGTGCAGGCATTGTACTTACCATTTCCAGGACTTAAGTCTTGCTAACCGGTTTCCCTGAATCCCTTCACAAAATATTACCCTGCTCATACTCCAACAGCTCGTCAGGTCCCAAAAACTATTCGTTTCTATTCATTCCTATCTAACATGCTCATGCATGCTTGCTGGAAGTCCAAGCCCCTTGCCCACAAAACCTCCTTTACCCCCTCCCTCCAACCTTTCTAGGTAAGGCAAGCAAGATATTATTTGTTTATAAAATGCAGGAAGGTGTACGAGCAAGCTCCTGCCAATCGCCATTTTTCAACATAAGAGTTATTTTGAGAGAGGTAGTTGAGGCATCCTGTTACAATGATACATTGTTTACAAAACATGTTTACACAGCAGCATAAACACACGAGTACAAATGTTTTACATTGCTACTGTTCTATCATTTATTTACATACAGTATATTGAGGCACTGGTCATTTTTCTAGAACTGTTGTAGTCTGTGAAAGGCTTTGCAACATGGTTCCATATATGTACAGTGGTGTTTTACACTCTCTGCACATGAAGTAAGTATATGTGCGCTTTGCTTGGCACCTTGTTGTGTGTGTCCAGACATAGCCTTTCTTCTGAGCTCATTTCTAATTGCCTATAGCAGGAAATGTCATTTGGAAGTGATCACCAAACTTCAAACGACAGGGCGTGTAATCAGTTAGGTGTTGCATATGTACTACTGGTGTTGTGACCTGGTATTTGTGCATTATGTTGCATATGTACTACTGGTGTTGTGACCTGGTATTTGTGCATTATTTGCCTGATGACAGACCAACAGAAGCATTTAACGGTCCGTTAGCTATGATTATCTTAAATATACAGTAAACCTTCTCATGATGTGTGGGTTACATTAACTGAAAAGTCAGTGCATAATGTAAAATACCCAAATGAATGAAAATGAGTTGATACGAGGCTACTGGGGTGAGGTGGATAGCTGTGGTTCTTTTTCTGAAGTAGATGCAGAGTTAACAGTAATTGATGTTTGTATTGAAGTACTCAGGTAAAGTACTCTGTAATTCATCTCTAGTATGTTCTAACCTGCTTTATAAAGCTAATCCGAAGTATTTCAGACACTTGAACTTTTTAAAACTGTAAAACCATCTTGCACTAGATGTACGCTGTTGTGAAGGCTCCCCTTCTTTCTCTTTTATAATATAAAAGGACTTTGTGCCTTATTATCCGAGCAGTAAACAAAGATTGTTTCTTCATTTTTCTTGGACCAAAAAATTCTGTAATTTTTTCCATCTTGTTTAGTTTTAATGACATTTAACATTCTTCAGAGCATGTGAAAATATGTACTGCTCTTATTTTTTCTCATAATTTTTAGTTGTACAAATGGTTGATTTATTTACACACGCCTCATGGGCAGTTTCCATCACTCGTACACCATCTCTAAATCTATCTAATACTTTTGTTTTCTTGAAGAACATAGATTCATGTTCTTTCTAAAAAACACCTCAGACATTATTAGCATTCCTCATGAGTGCCACTTTTAACCCTTTCAGGGTCCAAGGCCATTTTTGGAAGGAGTGCACCAGTGTCCAAGAATTAAAAAAAAAATTTTTTTTTCTTATGAAATGGTAGAGAATCTTTTTCTGAAGATAATAAAACAAAAAGTACGAAATTTGATTGAAAATTGACGAAATTATGCTCACGAATTTTGATGTCGGCGATATTTACGCATCGGCAATTTTGCCGACTTTAACTCCCATTTTAGGCCAATTACATTATTCCAGTCGACCAAATTCTTAGCTATTTCACTAGTATTACTTCTATTCTATCGATTGAGCACAAGAAATCGTGCAGTCAACTGTTTCAACTACAAAATAAAGTGATTGGAAATTGGTAATTTAGCCTATTTAACTCAAAGTTCAAAATATTTCAAATTCAAAATAGGGTGAAGAATAAACAATGCAGGCATTCCTGGCACTAAACTAACATTTCCTCTGTTCATTAGTTACGTTTTCAGTCTTTACAAATGAATTCCATTTTGATTTTTTATTCACATAATGAATTTTTATTCAAGCCAAAAAATGGAAGATTTACTGTTATGCAATACTGTAATAATTGTACAAATAATATCACCACATTTGTGAACGTATATTAGACCCACCAGCTGGCGCGTATTAGACGTGTGAGGTCATTTGTTTACTCTCGAACTTCGGCAAAAATTTAACATTTCCGCTACTTTGAGCTCGGTTTCAAGCCATTTCCAATACTAAAACCAATAAAAATCATCTCTATATCTGTAACATATCTTCCATTTTATCAAATGAGACCACAAAATCGCAAATACAACTATAAATAGTATACGAAAAAACACTGCAAAGTCGCTGTTTTAATCAAAAATTGTTTAATTTTTTTTTCTCTCATTATGCACTGTGTCCTGTAGGATTTGTTTTATGTGGTGCACACTTACCACATATATGTATTCTCTCATATCTAGGCCCAAATTTACCACTCAAAGTTTATCTGAGTGAGCTGAGCTCATGACGTAGAACTACTGTTTGGACCCAGAACTACGGCACGGACCCTGAAAGGGTTAATACCCAGAGTCCACATAAGGGTGAAAATAGCTTGATTGCTCTTGAGTAATTGAGGCACAAAACATTTGCACAATGCAACTGTAGGTGGCATGGGTTGTCACCGTGATTCAAATCGTATAAGAGAGGGTTCACTGTATATACAGTATTGATTATGTATCGGTATAGTGTGTTCTATATATAAATGCAAATCTATACCTGCAATCATAAATGGAATATTTTGACAAAAATTATCAGATCTAATAAAAGAAAGGAATCCAGACTAGCTGAAATCAAATTGGGAAACGTATAAATTAAGAAGCATTTGAAGATTACAGTAGGATCCCCGTATCCAAGGTTGATACATTACAAGTACCTGCCGCAGATACCGAAACTGCGGATAGTAATGAACCCTATAGATTCGGCAGGACAGATAAATTCTCATTGTATGAGAAGACCAACGCATTCTTTATCTGAGGAATTGAGTAAACAGTTACCTAGGTTGGCGACACTCTTATATGTACGGTTTGATTAACCCTTAAACTTTCCAAAAGTAGATCTACGTTTGTATCGCTAGCGCTCCAAACGTAGATCAGTTTTATTTTTCCTGCCTCCAAATTTGGCATGATTGGCTTGAGATGCCTGGTCAGTATAGAATGGGTCTTAACACTCAGTGTGTGCATTATTAAAAAAATCTGGGACTACTTGGTACCTTGTGGGAGCACCAGTTCAATTGAGCTCCACCTAGAGCAAATTGCGTGGCAAACACCAGGGATTCACTGATGTCATGTCGTATTAACACTCCACTTTTAAGAGGAAAGTGATGTTGATCCAAAGTTTAGTGGCTGTGAGGTAGATGTGGCCACAAGTGATCAAGGAAATATCAAAAACCTCGATAATAACCCATGCGCAACATTCGTGCAACATCCTTTCATTTTTGATACCACTGGTAGTGTCATCCTGCCAGAATGTTCTATAACCTATGCCCTAAGTAAAGAGAGAGATTCTGGAACATGTGTAATACGTATTCGTCAGGCCGTCTGGGTTTGTGGCTGGCTGGCTCACTGACTTTGGCTGTCTCTTCATCTGTATCTGTCTATCTCTCTCTGTATCTCTCTCACAGGTACACAAGTACAGTTATCATACATAGTGTAAATTACCTAGGATAACCCAAAAAAAATCCAGTGCTATACACTGTGCTTGTAGATATAAGGCATAATACGCATGACTGGCACGTAATACCATGTTCACTTGATCAGGAATCAGATGTGACTGCATCCTGTGTAATAACTGTTGGTTCATGAGCTGCTCCGAGACAGTGAGACAAACAGACAGAGACAGACAAGAGAGAGACACACACGCACGCACACGCACGCACAGACAGACAGACAGACAGACACTCACATACAGACAGACAAACACACACACACACACACACACACACACACACACACAGGCAGACAGAAACACACACACACAGGCAGACAGAAACACACACACACACCGATGGCATGGTGGCTAGCGCTCTTGCTTCACGCACGGAGGGCCCGGGTTCAATTCCCGGCGGGGCTGAAACATTTCGAAGTGTTTCGTTACACACACACACACACACACACACACACACACACACATACTTACATACAACAGGCCTAGTGTCTAATCGACATGTACATAGGACAAAATGGTAAATAACACACACACAGGCAGACAGAAAGACAGATAAGCAGACAGAGCTAGACAGACGCATGTTTGTGTAGCAGTTAAAACAAACAAAGCCATGGGTTCCCTGCAGCATTGCATGATCAAGTGTCAAACCACTGCTGCACTGTCAGCAGTTTAGTGACACCCAGTCTTTCACTATGCTTCAAGGAGTTTCATATATACTCCAGCATGTCTAAAACATTGCTGGGACCTATAAATACTTTATATATATTTCTAGACAATAGTAAATGACCAAGGCAGGTGAAAATGTTCACTTGTCAGTGTGTTTGTGACTGAGTACAATTTCAGTACCTAATATTAGTGTCAGAACAAAAATTGGCTATGAAATCACAAGAACTACTATAAATTGCAATTATCAGAACATAAAAATTATATAAATATAAAAATGAGAAAAAAAAGTATATCGGCAACACTTCTGCAAGCGGCAGGACTCCATGTTGCCGTCAGGTGAGCATCCAGTGCCAACTTCGCGGGCTTATATCTCGGTAAGTACTGATCCTAAAAAAAAAAAATTTATCTTGTAACGTGTAGAATAATGCCTTCTTCATTTAAAAAAAATCAAACTATTCGGAGTGTTGCACAAGTGAACATAGATCTACGTTTGGGCAGTTTAGGGGTTAAAACCTACAAGCCTTGTTTCCCAGCGTGCCCTATTATTAGCTCTGTGGGATCGGCAACTTATACCTTGTCAAAATGGTTGGTAAAAATATTAACTCCAGTGCTTGGCAAATTTCTGAAGCCCACATAAAAAAACAATGTTGATCTCATTAACAAATTGTAGAATGTTACCATGTCTAATGATTTTACACCAGTAAGTTTTGACATCATGGCACTGTTCACCTGAGTGCCTCTTCTCAATCTGTTATCTGGAAGAAAAATTAAAAGAGTTCTCCATGCCATTCAATAAGAGCACCATTATTGAGCTGATTAAGTTGTGTGTAGTTGATTGCAAATGAGAGTTTGAAGGTAAATACTGTATTATGGTCAAAGGCAAGGAATGGCTATGGGAAAGTCATTGTCTCCGCTATTAAGCAATTTGCATATGAAGTTTTTCAGTGGTAGGCTGTTTATAAAGACGTCATGCCCTGCAAAGTTAAATGGTTCAGATATGTGGATGATATCTTGTCTTTGGCTGAATGTTATGGCCCTGGATACATTTTTACCGAGACTTAATGCTCTGGTCCCATCTATTAAATTCACCATGGAGAAAGAAGTGGAATCTAAATTTACATTCTTAGGTGTGTTGGTACACCAGGTTGAAAGTACAGTGGACCCTCAGTTTTCGTTGAAAATTCTTTCCAGAATGCTGTTTGAGTGCCGTTACTGAACGAATGTGTTCCCATAAGGACAAATGTAAATTAGATTAGTCATTTCAGACCCCCAAAAATACACTTGCAAAAGCACTTACGAAAATACACTTACATAATTGTTCGAGTTTGGAGGTGAACGAAAACCGAGGGTCCACTGTATATAGGAAGGCCACTTATGTGTGCTCATATATTCACTATTATTCCAACCATGAGACAAGTTAACCCTTTGACTGTCGCAACCCCTAATCCTGAGGTGTCTCCTGTTGTCACAAAATTTAAAAAAAAAAAAAAATATTTTCTTATGAAATGATAGAGAATCTTTTCCTGATGGTAATTACACCAAACGTGTGAAATTTGATGGTAAACGTACGGAATTACGCTCTCACGAAGTAAGTGATCTTGGCGATATATACGCATCGGCAATTTCGCCGACTTTGAGCTTTATTTTCGGCCAATTCCATTGTTCCAGTCGACCACTCATAGCTATTTCTTTAGAACTCCATTTGTTCTATCGATTGAGTACAAGATACCACCAATTTACCGATTTCAACTACCCAATAAAGTGGTCAGAAATTGGCAATTTGGCCAATTTCATGCAAAATAAAAAAGTTGTAAATTTCAAAATAGGGTCCAGAATAAACAATGCAGACATTCCTGGCACTAAAATAAGATGTTATCTGTTCATTAGTCACATCTTTAGGCCCCTCTTATATTACTCTTGCTTTCTATTTTTATTTTTTATTCACACAAAAAATAGAAGATTTACCGTTATGCAGACTATTGCATTATTGTAAAAATGGTATAAATAATATCAGTGCACTTTTGAAAGAATATTAAACTCGCCAGTTGATGTGTATTGGACACGTGGCGTGATTTGTTTACTCTTGAACATTGGCAAAAATCAAACATTTCCCCTACTTTGAGCTCAATTTCAAGGTCGTTTTCATCATGAAACTAATTAAAATCATCTCTTTCTGTAGTATGTTTTCCATTCTATCAAACGAGACCACGAAAAAGAGAATACAACCATAAATACTATACGAAAATACACCTCAAAGTCGGTGTTTTAATCCAAAAACACGGTCAGTTTTTTTTTCTCATTATGCAGTGTGCTGCAGGATTTTTTTATACAGTGCACACTGACCACACAGACCCATTCTCTCATATATGGGCCTACCAGCTTTCTCCTGCTTGATTTGAAGCCGCTAGAATTTTTTAGTATACAGTGGACCCCCGAGTAATGAACAAAATTCATTCCAGAATCCTGCTCAAGTGCCATTACCGAACGAATTTACTCCCATAAGAAATAATGTCAAGTAGGTTGGTCCATTTCAGACCCCCAAAAATACACTTACAAAAGCACTTACAATATTATACTTGCATAATTGTACAATTTCCGGGGTGTTCGTTACTCGGGGGTCCACTGTATATACGTCTGAAACAGTGGCTCATAAGACGTATATATATGACAAAAACAGTCAAAGGGTTAAAAGAAGTGTCTTTATCACTGTTTCTGAGAGCTTACCGAGTGTGCAGCCCAGAGTTTCTTGATGAAATTAAGAAAATATTTGATTTTAATGTCACCTTTGCACCATTTATAACATTTCTGATATATTTTTAAATTTTAAACAGCAGTGTACTGTATATTGTAATAAACAGAATAGAGGAAATCAGCTTTAATATACATTATTTAGGTATGCATACTGGTCAGAGAACCCGGCGTAAGTCAGTCGTTGGTAAACGAGTACAGTGGACCCCCAGTGTTCGTTATGCTCCAAACTCGAACAATTATGTAAGTGTATTTTTGTAAGTGCTTTTGTATGTGTATTTTTGGGGGTCTAAAAGGACTAGTCTAATTTACATTATTGCTTATGGGAATAAATTTGTTTGGTAATGGCACTTGAACAGCATTCTGGAACGAATAAATTATGAAAACTGGGGTCCACTCTACGTCGCTAAGTGAGGAGAGGCTGTAGTTGCTCGTGGGGGAATCAGAGAAATAGAGAAATGTGGAGACAAGATGTCAAATCTTTAGAAAACATGTGCAAAGAAGAATGGCAAGACGATGGCTTTCCTGTTGGTGTCCATATTAATAATTAGCTCTTATAGTGGCCATCATGTAGAACTACATCTTTGAGGCCAGGGGTCCCTGAAATAGTTCCGAGTTATAAGCTCAGCTCTCACTGATTAAGATGTGAGTGGTAACTTTTGGCATAGATATCAGAGAATGGATCTGTGTGGCGAGTGTGCACAGTATAAAAAAAATCCTGCCCCATGCGGTTAATGATGGGAAAGCAATCTTTGTGTTTAGATTAAAATAGCATTTTTGTTTTTTCTGGAATGGTTTTATTAGCTGTTTCTTGGTGTAATTTGGTAGAATGGAAGATAGGTACACTACTGACATAGAGGTGATTTTGGTTTTAGTCTAGGAAATAGCTTGAAATAGGACTCAAGGGGCTCTGCCCAAAATGCTCATGCATGCAAGTGGCTTTCTTTGTGCTTAACAGTATTTTACTACATGTGAACTACACATTGTATACTGCACAAAGAAATAAATTTTTGAATTTGAAAAGTACAGTGGTCCCTCGGTTTTCGCCGAAAATTTGTTCCAGAATGCTGCTCAAGTGCCATTACCGAACGAATTTACTTCCTTAAGAAATAATGTCACATAGATTAGTCTATTTCAGACCCCCAAAAATACACTTGCAACAGCACTTAAGAAAATACACTTACATAAATGTTCGAGTTTGGAGATGCACGAAAACCGAGGCACCACTGTATTGGAAATACAGTGGACCCCCGGCTAACGAACACCCCGGAAATCGTACAATTATGTAAGTATAATATTGTAAGTGCTTGTGGAAGTGTATTTTTGGGGGTCTGAAATAGACTAACCTACGTGACGTTATTTCTTAAGGAAGTAAATTTGTTTGGTAATGGCACTTGAGCAGGCTTCTGGGATGAAGTTTTTTCGTTAGCCAGGGGTCCACTGTATTCTGTTTTTGACTATTTTCCCAAGGAAGTGCAAGGCTCCCCCAGCATGACCTGGTCTGATTTATGGGTTCTTATTGTGTATGCTACAATTGTTGAGACACCCTAAACCCTGACTAATTATTAATCCAAGAAATATGGTAAAACTTCATTATTTGTGTGTGTGTGTGTGTGTGTGCACCAAGTGTAATATAGGAGAGGCCTGGGGACATGATTAACCCTTTGGGGGTTTCAGGACCCTCTCCGAAACTCGTTCTCAGGGTCGCAAATTTTTCGGGAAAAAAAATTATTTTTTCTTATGAAATGATAGAGAATCGTTTTCCGATCATAACGCCACCAAAATTATGAAATTTGATCAAAAACTAATGGAATTATGCTTTCGTGAAGTTAGTGGTATCGATGACATTTACGCATCGGTGATTTCGCCCACTTTGAGCCCTATTTTCGGCAAATTCCAATGTTTCAGTCTACTAAAATTATAGCTATTTCGCTAGAACTCTATTTCTTCTATCGAGTGAGTACAAGAAACCGCCTATTTACCAATTTCAACTACCCATAATAGTGGTCAGAAAATGGCAATTTGGCCAATTTCACACAAATTTCAAACGATGCCAATTTCAAAATAGGGTCCAAAATAAACAAGGCAGACATTCCAGGCACTAAAATAACATCATCTCTGTTCATTAGTCACGTCTGCAGGCCCCTCTTACATTACTTTTGCTTTCCATTTTGAATTTTTATTCTCACAAAAAATAGAAGATTTACTGTTATGTATACAACTGCATCATAGTAAAAATGGTATAAATAATATCAGCACACTTTTGCAAGAATATTAGACTCGCCAGTTGGTGTGTATTGGACACATGGTTTGATTTGTTTACTCTTAAACATCGACCAAAATTGAACATTTTCGCTACATTGCACTCAGTTTCATGGTACTTGGCATCGAGAAACCAGTCAAAATTATCTCTATTTCTGTAAAACATCATCCATTCCGTCAAATGAGACTAAGAAAACGAGAATACAAGCATAAATACCATACGAAAATAGACTGCAAAGTCGCTGTTTTAAACCAAAAACACTGTCAGAGTTTTTTTTCCTCATTATGCACTGTGTGGTGCAGGATTTTTTTTTATACTGCACACACTGACCGCACAGACCCATTCTCTCGCATCTAGGCCTAACAGCCTGTTTCTGCTTGATTTGAGGGCGCTAGAATTTAGGCGTACTAGTACGTCGAAAACCCTGGGGCGTAAGCCGTACTAGTACGGCAGAAACCCCGAAAGGGTTAATGAAAAGAGGATAGGGTGCTTTAGTTTGTGGAATGCATACAGTAATTTTTTTTTTTTTTTTTTTTTTTTTTTTTTTTATAAATTGGATTTCTTTTAATTTTGTGTACACTTTGGTAAATTACTGACTTCTGTGAATTTTATAAGGTATTTCGGATAGTTGAGTGGGTGATTTCTTGTACACTGTCGATAGAAGGGAAGGCATATTAGTGAAATAGCTAAGAATTTGGTCAAATTGAGCAATGAAATTGGCTTAAATAGGACTAGGTGGGCAAAATTGACAATGCCTAAATTGCACCTAAACTGCCAAATCTGTGCCTGAGTAATTTCATAAGTATTCTATAAAATTTTGTATTTTTGGTGTCATTACCTTCAGAAAAACATTCTCTACCATTTCAGTAAGCTTTTTTTTTTTCTTAATCCTGACAGTGTCAGCATTTAATTTTGGGGGGTCCCAACAGTGAAAGGGTTAACTAATTGCCATATTCATGTACTGTAATATATGTACTATGTGAAAGAGATTAAATAATTGCCATATTTATATACTGTAATGTATGTACTATGTCCAACATGTGCTGTTTTTGCTACTTGCATATTAATCTTTACTCTTGCATTTTTGAAACATCAAAGAAGAAGGCAAAATTTTTAAGCAGGTTTTTACAAATTATCAAATACAGTGGACCCTCGGTTTTCGTTGAAAATTCTTTCCAGAATGCTGTTTGAGTGCCGTTACTGAACGAATTTGTTCCCATAAGGACAAATGTAAATTAGATTAGTCATTTCACACCCCCAAAAATACACTTACAAAAGCACTTACGAAAATATACTACTTTCATAACTGTTTGAGTTTGGAGGTGAAAGAAAACCGAGGGTCCACTGTATACTGAAATTTTGTTAAAAAATTACTCTTACTAATAAATAATATTGTATAGCTTATACAGTATGTAGTAGTTATGTTGAGTATTTACTATTCCTTTATTAAAATATCTATACTAATACTGGATGTAGAGCTCGTAATATTTATAGGTAGTGCAGGATGTTTTTTTTTTTTTTCTGGCTTTGCTAGCAAAGTTTTTCACTCAGAATCTATGAAAAATTTACATTTATATAACATATACTGTAGATATAAAATAGTTCTTAATATGTATCACATTGTTTAAAACAGGCAACCATGTTGTGCAGAAGTGTATAGAATGTGTGGATCCAATGGCCTTACAATTCATCATCAATGCCTTCCAGGTGAGTAATTGTTATACTGTATTTCTTGAAAAAATATATAATAATGACATAGATTTGAGTTATCAAATAGCCAACCTTTGTAATGAAATTGTTCTTGCATGAATTTGCAACATTTATATCTTAATTGTTTTATAGGTAAATGTAAGGATAATAGCAGTTAATGTTCATTGTTGAGTAAGTTACACTACTACAATTTTTTTTTTTTTTAAAGAATGAATTAGAGGTTTGCATATTTTTTTTTTTGGGGGGTGGTTGATTAGTGGGCCAGATATGCTAACCACAGCCTGCATGACACCATAGAGTTATACATTTTCATAAGGAAAAGCCTTGTTAATGGATGTGAAAAAAAAGCAACATTCAGTGGACCCCCAGTTTTTGTCCATTGAGGAAATCATACAATTCGGATTTTGAGCACTTTTTTTTTTTGGGCGAAATTTTCCCCCGGGTTTCGTACATCCACTCAGAAATAGTCAGTACCAGTGCGCCTGGGCTGCTCATATGTTCATGACTCAGTCTTGGGCACATTAAATATCTTATTTTAGGTTAATACAGTGGACCCCCGAGTATCGGCTACCCTGAGTATCGGCCAACTCGTGTTTTGGTCACTTTTTTCGGCCCAATTTTGGCCCAAGTATCGGCCCGTGTACCAGACCTGTCCACATCCCCGCGCAGGCATTGTGAGCCAGTCTAGCTTTGTTTACCATTGAGTGAACATTACATTTCACAATAAATACATTGTGTTTAGTGCTTATTGATTGTAACTGTGAAATAAGCCACCATGGGCCCAAAGAAACTTTATAGTGGCAGCCCTTTGGTAAAAAAAGTGACAAACACGATAGAATTGAAGAAAGAAATTGTAGCAAAGTACCAAAGTGGAGGAGGAAGAGAGAGGGGAGAATGTGTCTTCAGTGATTAACTGATTCTACGATATGTACGATACTAAAGCAGCACGAGTCACTAAAGACTATAGCACCAGCCAGCGATAGTGTAGCATTAACAGTGTAGAAAGTAAGTTAAGCGATAGAAAAATGACGACAGAAAACTTAACTCCATTGCTGTTTGAGGTAGTAATATAGGGGCACTGAGACCAATGCCGCCCTCTGCCACCATCTCTTGCAAGGCAAGTGTAAATATTTTTTATTTATAAAGTGTAAATATTTTTTATTTATAAAGTGTAAATATTTTATATTTGTAAAGTGTAAATATTTCTTATTTATAAAGTGTAAATATTTCTTATTTATAAAGTGTAAATATTTTTTATTTATAAATTAGTGTAAATATTTTTTATTTATAAATTAGTGTAAATATTTTTTATTTATAAATTAGTGTAAATATTTTTTATTTATAAATTAGTGTAAATATTTCTTATTTATAAATTACGTACATTGTTTCAGTATGAATTAGTGGTGGTGGCCTGCTGCCTCCACCACCAGCAGTATATGTACGACTTAGGGTCAGTGGCCCTTACAAACCCAACAACAATAACATTTCCGCCAGTTCCCTCATACATAATGACATATTTTATTCATTCTAGAGTATATATCATGTTTCTATGTTATTAATATTGTTTATTATGTCATATTAGATGAATTTATATTAGTGTCATATTGAAGGGCTATCTTGTCCTGCCTCCAAACAAACTCTCCTGCCTCTCTCATATGCCAACAAGAGTCTTCAATAAAGGTAAAACTGATTCAAATGTTCATTTATTCATTAAAAATAGTGCTGTATATTTATTTCTCATTGTTTTCTGTATGTAAAAACTATAGTATTTATTCTTTAAAAAAAATTAATTTTTGGTGAATTTTATTGAGTGGAAACGGATTAATTGTATTTACATTATTTCTTATGGGAAATATTAGTTCAACTTTCGGCCAGTTCGAGTTGAGGCCTATCTCCTGGAACGGATTACGGCCGATACTCGGGGGTCCACTGTATAGACATTTTCATTAATCCATCTATGATATTTTCTTCAAAATTGTTTATATGCTATTGAGGGGCGAGTCGGTGGAGGGAAAACAGTACGTTTTCTCTGGTCCAGCGTTAGAGAAAACTGTATGAATCTGTGTCTGGCCCAGTCACCTCCTTTAATACATAATGCTTTTGTTTACAATTCTCGGCATGAATTATTCATTACTTCTCCCTTCGTTTATGATGGCATCTAAAGGTAGTTGTTAGAAACGATTAAACTCGGTGAACATGGTATGTCGATGGTAATAATATGGCTGTGGGCCAGTGTATGTAGCCGGTAGGTATAGCCCAGGCAGACTACATCTGCCTGGGGTACATGTACAGGTCTCCCTCCACATTCACGAGGGTTAGGGGATCAAGAACCTTGCGAATGTTGAAAATTTGCAAATGTTTGGTGCACAAATATATTGTAGGGAATTGTAATATAATAGCATTTAGCATAACAATAATGCTTCCTTAACCTATTAAACCATGAACAGTCATAAAACACATGAAAACATCGTAAAATATTGTACTAGTGCCAGCCCTTTGGTAAAGAAGGTGAGAGAGACTATAGAATTCAAGAAAGAACTCGTAGTAGAGTACCAAAGTAGAGGAGGAAGAGAGGGGAGAATGTGCCTTCATTAGTGATTCAGTGATTCTATGATATGTACGATACTAAAGCAGCACGAATTAGTAAAGGCTATAGCTCCAGCCAGCGATAAAGCGTAGCATTAACAATGCAGCAAGTAAGTTAAGCGATTAATAGTTAGAAAAAGGACAGCACGACACAAACTCCTCCAGTGTTGTTGGAGGTATATAGGACTACTGACAACACCACCGCCTCTGCTGCCTCTTGCTGCCGCCTTCACCACCACCATCTAAGGCTTATGCTCTAGTGGCCCTTATACACCCATCAACAACACAACACATCATCACTCGTGACATACATAATGACATATTTTATTCATTCTAGAGTATATGTCATGTTTCTATATTATTAATATTGTTTATTATGTCATATTAGAACAGTTGTGATAGATAAATAAGCCGTAGAGTTGATATTAGTGTCATATTGAAGGACTATCTTGTCCTGTCTCCAAACATAAATATGACTGGGCGGCTGGGCATTTGCGAATTGTGGCTTTGGGGAAGTCCATGGGGTTGGATGTGAGTGGCTAGGATGTGGAAGAGTTTGTGGACAACCACAGGGAAGAGCTGCAACACTACATTTATTCTCTATAAAATTTATTTTTTGTTAATATTTTTGGGTGTCTGGAATGGATTAATTGTATTTACATTATTTCTTATGGGAAATATTAACAAAAAATATGTTTTATAGAGAATAACTATAGTTTTACATACAAACTAGGCATACAAAAACCGAGGTTCCACTGTAAGTGTTATTAGTATCTATGAGCAGAGTAAACTTTTCATTGCTGTGTGCCAGGTAGCTGATGAAAGATTTACATGTGTTCCCCAGCCCAAGTGTCTCTTAAGGGTGAAGTAGCATGTGCTGGTTAAACCATCACCTGTTAATAAGGCCATAAATGAGTGGATCCAAGCACCTCTCATTAGTTTCCTGGCAAGGGCTAATGGATACAGTGCAGGTTCAATTCAAGGCCACAGCAAGTATTTTATTTCATGGTTGAGTAGATTCTTGTGGATTCTTATGGGATAGGTTTGATTCATGTCTACTGCAAGGATAATTATTTGGCATGATTACTAGTGATTTTCTTTTCAGCTATTTGTAGCTGCAGGAGCAGAGCTATGCTTGGTGGCCCATCTTCACACAATGACTTTTTAAAATGCTTACTTTCTCCTCTTGTAACCTATTACATTATTATTACACTCACTGTATATTCTTCTTTAGCCTTATATAAACTTGAACAATGTGTGGTTGTATCTGTTTTTTTTTTCTTCCTCTCAACCAGTGAAAGCATTTTAATTGTTTTTGGCCCATCTTCATAAATAATATTTACACCCCTCCTCTCCTTTCATCCTTATCCTTTGCTTGACACTAACACCTCTTTCCTTGTGCTGTCTCCTAAACCTTCCTAGTAGTGCTTAATGGTGCCCACAGGTTTAAAATATACATAATGAGAAAAGAATCTTTTGTGTAGGTAACAGTTAAGAGATGTGCAGGAAAATGGATCCCAGGATTTAAAAGGGATTAAAGAATCACCAAAAGCCTTGGAAAAACTCATTACACTACTGCACTTATTGCATAGAAAAACCAAAAAGATGTGGGGCTATCAAGATTATAATTAGGAGGGCTGAGAAAGGTTTGTTGAAGTTGTTTTGAGTATTTAGAGAGGATGGAGCAAAATAGAATGACTAGGAGGATGTATAAATCTGGGGTGGAGGAGAGGAGGGGCAGGGGTCATCACAGAAATGGCTGGAGGGAGTGGGTAAAGTTGGTTTTAAGTGCTAGGGGCTTGAAAAACCAGCAGTCATATGTGAATGTGTTAGATTGGAATGAGTGGAGGTAAGTGGTTTTTATGACTTAACATGCTGTTGGAGTGTGAGCAAGGTAATTTTTATGAAGA
Organism: Cherax destructor; assembly: GCA_009830355.1. Lineage (NCBI taxonomy): Eukaryota > Metazoa > Arthropoda > Malacostraca > Decapoda > Parastacidae > Cherax > Cherax destructor. The sequence goes on along the minus strand of WNWK01003433.1, from coordinate 115,864 downwards.
AATTCAAGAAAATTAGTTGGAGTGGATGATGATAAAAGTTTTTCTTTTTCGGGCCACCCTGCCTTGGTGGGAATCCGCCGATGTGTTAATAAGAATAATAATAAAAAAAACAATAGTTATCTGCACTGCAGACTTGGCTGTGGGAAGTACAGTGTCTGCATTATAAGCGAGTAATAAGGATGTTGCAGAGGGCCATCTGAACTGTGATGTCAGCATGCGTCTGGCTAGACAGCATTTTTTTTGGGGGTGGAGTTGATAAAGTAACTAAAGACTGTATGTATGTATTATATATATATATATATATATATATATATATATATATATTCTCTATCTATCTCTATCTCTCTATCTCTATCTCTTTTCTTCTCTATCTCTCTCTATATCTCTCTCTATCTCTTTTCTTCTCTATCTCTATCTCTTTTCTTCTCTATCTCTCTTCTTCTCTCTCTCTCTTCTCTCTCTTCTTCTCTCTCTTCTTCTCTCTCTCTTCTTCTCTCTCTTCTTCTCTCTCTCTCTTCTCTCTCTCTTCTTCTCTCTCTCTTCTTCTCTCTCTTCTCTCTCTCTTCTTCTTCTTCTCTCTCTTCTTCTCTCTCTCTTCTTCTCTCTCTCTCTTCTTCTCTCTCTTCTTCTCTCTCTTCTCTCTCTCTCTCTCTCTCTCTCTTCTCTCTCTCTCTCTCTCTCTTCTCTTTTCTCTCTCATACACACAAACACAAATAAATAAATGTTTGTTATAAATTGGTGACTCGAAGTGCAGTAGGTAATTGCACGTACTTCCAGGGTTTAGATAACTTTAATATGAAATTTAGACTTGCAGTAAATAAAGTTTGTAGAGCCCAAGAAATCTGTAAATTAAGTTTATACCCAATGTCTGAAGCTTCACAAGGAATTTGGATTCTCAAAGACACACTTTGACTTCAAACTTCACTATGCATGAACACACTGCAACACTAGAGCAGTTTGCATAACTTAACAAATATTCTTCATAACATAATACTGTATATTACCATATCTGTCACTCTTTTACTGTTCATTCTTTCATTCTAGGAAGGGTGGGGTGGAGTTTTTATAATAGCCTGTTGAAACAGCAGCTTTGTGTTGTGTCCCCTTGAATGAGAGGTGGGGGTGCCTTAATGCCAGTTAAGGGTTATTGATTGAAGGAATTCTGCTACCTTCTTTAGATTTAATTTGCTTATTTCACCTTCATGAGATGCTATTGGACCCATATGGGTTAAAGGCTTTCCATGTATCATATACAATATTGTGCATTTTATGTCTGTGCATTGTCTCCCCATTATTATTTCAACTTGTTCTTACAAATTTTTGTAGGTTTCTCATCTGGCTTTCAGCAAATTTCTCAGTTTGTTATTTAGGTTAGGTTGTTGTGTATTAATAAAAATTAAGGAAGTATAATATGCCACAATGCCACAAAGCGGTAACAAAATGGTAACCCATTGAGTGCACTCTTAAGATAGTCAGCAATCACTGTTAAACCCTTTGAGGGTCGAGAGGCCCTCTCCCAAACTTGTTCTCAGGGTCGAAAATTTTCCGGAAAAAAAAATTATTTTTTCTTATTAAATCATAGAGAATCTTTTTCCGATCATAACGACACCAAAATTATGAAATTTGATGGAAAACTAACGGAATTATGCTCTCACGAAATTAGATGTATCAGCGATATTTATGCATCTGCTATTTCACCCACTTTGAGCCTTATTTTCGGCAAATTCCAATGTTTCAGTCTACTAAAATTATAGCTATTTCGCTAGAATTCTATTTGTTCTATCAATTGAGTATAAGAAACCGCCAATTTACCGATTTCAACTACCTAATAAGGTGGAGAGAAATTGGCAATTTGGCCAATTTCACACAAATTTCAAAAGATGCCAATTTCAAAATAGGGCCCAGAATAAACGAGACAGACATTCCTGGCACTCAAATAACATTTTATCTCTTCATTAGTCACGTCTCCAGGCCCCTCTTACATTACTTTTGCTTTCCATTTTGAATTTTTATTCTCACAAAAAAATAGAAGATTTACTGTTATGTATACAACTGCATCATTGTAAAAATGGTATAAATAATATCAGTGCACTTGTGCAAGAATATTAGACATGCCAGTTGATGTGTATTGGACGCATGGCATGATTTGTTTACTCTTGAACATCGGTAAAAATCAAACATTTTCGCTACTTTGCGCTCAGTTTCAAGGTACTTGTCATCGTAAAACTTATCAGAATCATCACTTTTTCTGTAATATATCTTCCATTCTATCAAATGAGACCAAGAAATCCAGAATACAACCATAAATACCATATTAAAATACACCTGACAGTCGCTGTTTTGAACCAAAAAAAAAACGGTCGGAGTTTTTTTTTCTCATTATGCACTGTGTGCTTCAGGATTTTTTTTTATACTGCGCACACTGATCACACAGACCCATTCTTTCATATGTAGGCCTGCCAGCTTTCTTCCACCAGATTTGAAGGTGCTAGAATTTAGGCGTACAAGTAAATAAAATAAATAAATAAAATAAAATACTTTATTGAGACATTGTACAGTTATATATGGTAGACCTAGTTATACATAGTTATTACTTAGTTATTAATGAGATGTACATGCCAAAAGCCCCTAATACGCTGCAATGACGTACTAGTACGGGACTGACCCTCAAAGGGTTAAGGTTCACAAACAGTCACCCTGTGACTGTTATTAAGAGAGTGGGTTGTTTATTTATACTCATTTTAGGAAACAAATCAGGAATAATTTTGAAAATCATTAAATTTCACCAACTATTACCCATTGAGGGGGTGTACATTATATACAATATATACTGTATATAGGACAGATTTGATTTTTTTTTTTTTTAAGTTATTTGATCAACATTTGTCCTAATGAAAGATTTCAAGTAGGATACAGTATTAACAGTTTAAAGTAAAACAGTACTGTAGTTTTTTGTTTGGTTACCTGAAGATTGTTTGAAGATGATACCATAGGTTCTTTTGGTTGATGGCCTAATCAGCTTAACAGGCCAAGGTTCTCTTATTTTAAATTTACTTATACATAAACTGAAAGAGCATTGTACAGTGGACCCCCGAGTTTCGTAAACCTCGGAAATCGTACAGTTATGTAAGTATAATATTGTAAGTGCTTGTGGAAGTGTATTTTTGGGGGTCTGAAATAGACTAACCTACGTGACATTTTTCCTTAAGGGAGTAAATTAGTTCGGTAATAGCGCTTGAGCAGACATCAGGAGTGAAGTTTTTACGAAACTCGGGGGTCCACTGTATACACCAGGAAGTATAAAATCTGTAATTTTATAAATCCTGACATCAAATATATATGTGATAATTTGTTTTTCTATAACAGGGGCAAGTTTTCACCCTGTCAACACACCCTTATGGCTGCCGTGTAATACAGCGCATTTTGGAGCACTGCACTGGTGACCAGACATCTCCAGTACTAGAGGAACTACATCAACACACAGAACAGCTGTTACAAGATCAGTATGGTAATTACGTCATCCAGCATGTGCTAGGTAAGTTGTGGGTTGTCTGTGATGAAGATGTGTAATAAGATGCATATACAGTGGTACCTCGGGATACGAACAGCTCCCAACTCGAATAATTATGTAAGTGCTTTTGTAAGTGTATTTTAGGGTTCTGAAATGGATTAATCTAATTTACATTATTCCTTATGGGAACAAATTCCTTCAGTATCGACACTCAAACAGCCTTCTGGAACGAATTAAGTTTGTATCCTGAGGTACCACTGTATTTCCTTAATTGCATCTGTAATATTTTGGTCATATGTTATTGGATTTCATAGCTAATCATGAGTCCTTTAAGTATTGTAATGCATTTGTCATGTATAGTTTTATTTTTTCTTTATCCTTTCCCCAAGTTATACCATTTGGCTTTAAATCATTTTTGTGTTTAGGTTCCACAACTCACCATAGAAAAAGCGACTTGTTTGATTAGTCTCTGATACCAATACTTATAAGAGGCTTTTACACCCAGTATGACATTTTGTACTTTTGTGCACAGGACACACACACTATCTTGTGTCAACATAGGATATTGCTCAGGTTCTTGGGCTCTTTCTCCTACTTGTCTCAGTTTATACCTGGAGAGAGTTCCAGGGGTCAACGCCCCTGCAGCCCGGTCTGTGACCAGGCCTCATGTTGGATTAGAGCCTGATCAACCAGGCTGTTACTGCTGGCCGCATGCAGTCCAGCCTTGCTGGTCAGGTACCGACTTTAGGTGCCTGTCCATTGCCTGCTTGAAGACAGCCAGGGGTTTGTTGGTAATCCCCCTGATGTATGCTGGGAGGCAGTTGAACAGTCTTGGGCCCCTGGCACTTATTGTGTTCTCTCAACGTGCTAGTGGCACCCCTGCTTTTCATTGGGGGGATGTTACATCGCCTGCCAAGTCTTTTGCTTTCGTAGGGAGTGACTCTCGTGTGCAAGTTTGGTACTAATCCCTCGAGAATTTTCCATGTGTATATAGTAATGTATCTCTCCCGCCTGCGTTCTATTGAGTACAGGTTTAGGAACTTCAAGCGTTCCCAGTAATTGAGGTGGTTTATCGCAGTTATGCGTGCCATGAAGGTTCTCTGCACATTTTCTAGGTCAGTAATTTCACCTACCTTGAAAGGTGCAGTTAGTGTGCAGCAATATTCCAGCCTAGATAGAACAAGCGACCTGAAAAGTATCAACATGGGCTTGGTATCCCTGGTTTTGAAGGTTCTCATTATCCATCCTGTCATTTTTCTAGCAGATGCGATTGCTACAGTGTTATGGTCCTTGAAGGTGAGATCTTCTGATATGATCACTCCCAGGTCTTTGACATTAGTTTTTCGCTCTAGTGTGTGGTTGGAATTTGTTTTGTACTCCGATGAGATTTTAATTTCTTCACTTTTTCCATATCTGAGTAATTGAAATTTCTTATCATTCAACTTCATATTGTTTTCTGCAGCCCATTTAAAGATTTGGTTTATGTCTGCTTGGAGTCTTGCAGTGTCTTCAACGGTGGATACTGTCATACAGATTCGGGTGTCATCTGCAAAGGAAGACACAGCACTGTGGCTTATATCCCTGTCTATGTTCAATATGAGGATGAGGAACAGGATGAGAGCGAGTACTGTGCCTTGTGGAACAGAGCTTTTCACTTTAGCCGCCTCAGACTTTACTCTGTTGACTACTACTCTTTGTGTTCTACTTAGGAAATTATAGATCCATCTACCCACTTTTCGTGTTTTTCCTTTATCATGCATTTTGTGTGCTATTACACCATGGTCACACTTGTCAAAGGCTTTTGCAAAGTCTGTGTATATAACATCTGCATTCTGTTTGTCTTCTAGAGCATCCAGAACCTTGTCGTAGTGGTCCAGTAGTTGGGACAGACAGGAGCGACCTGCTCTAAACCCATGCTGCCCTGGGTTGTGTAATTGATGTGTATCTAGATGAGTGGCGATCCTGCTTCTTAGAACCCTTTCAAAGATTTTTATGATATGGGACGTTAGCGCTATTGGTCTGTAGTTCTTTGCTATTGCTTTACTGCCCCCTTTGTGGAGTGGGGCTATGTCTGTTGTTTTTAGTAACTGCGGGACGACCCCAGTGTGGGTAAGGTTTCAACTTAAAGATCTTGTATCACTGAAGTGTATTTTCAACTTGCTCCTCTTTACTGGTGAAAAGGAATCTGGATTAATATCATCCACTTAGTGTATGTTCTAATGTACTATAATGGCCATTGTATTTAGTTGAGCTCTCAATAAATCAATATGGAGTCTCCCACTCCCACAGTGTTGACAGTCATAGGCAGTGGTGATAATTCAGTGGTGTGGGTGACATTATAATGTGTCATTCAGTCTCCCTACCTTGACTTCCAGATAACAGGTTGTATCTCCATTCAGTGCTTCTCATATTTACAAAACTGATATTCAGTCAGCTACGTATTTCAGTCACAAGCTAGCACCAAGAGACTCCTGCACCTTGTTTCCATTAATTATGGGTTGACATCTGATTAGACTAGGTGCTTGTTTGAATCATACTGATGGATATTCTTTCTTACCAGTCATTCTCCTGACAGTTATTGCATCCATCATGGGACCTTCAAGGGTTTGGCATTCTTGGATGCATTCATCAGGTTAGCACATTCAAATGTAGTCTTGGTATTGCAAAGCCTTCTTTGTGTTGTTTTCTCTATCAAACAACCATCTCCTGAAATGGCTCATTCTGGTCATGTTGTGGGATGCCTACAGGCTCGTCATTTGGCTTGGCTTGTCTATGATCTTTTTTCTCTCCATTATTCATGATGGTCTCATTCTTATTCATGGAGCCCATACCCTCTCTGTCACATCTGTTATTCCATTGTGCTGTTTCTATAGTGGTTCACAGAAAGTTTACATGCTGCAGAATGCTATAATATCTAAGATTTTTTAAGTATTCTTGGAAGGTGTGTAAATCTGGAGAGGAGGGAAGTAGGGGTTATCCTAGGAAAGGGTAGAGAAAGTGGGTCAAGGAAGTTTTGCATGTAAAGAGCTTGACATCCAAAAGGTGTGCATGAGCATGTTAGATAGGAACGAGTAGAGGCAAGTGGTTTTCGTTATGTGACATGCTGTTGGAGTGTGTGAACAAGGTTCCATTTATGAAGGATATTCAGGAAAGCCTGTTAGCTGGACTTGAATCCTGGAGGTAGGAAGTGCAGTGCCTACACTGAAGGAGGGATGGGAATATTGTAGTTTGGAGGGGCATCTATGCTGTTATGTTGGCATACCTCTGGCAAGACGGTGATAGTGAGTAATGAGATTCTTCAAAATTTGTGTACTTTGTACAAGATCTCTAAATCGACCATTGTTCCTCACCATCCTGCCAGTAATGGTTTAGCGGGAAGAACTAATAAGAAAGTACTTGATGTCTTGAGAGCCACTATCAATCCCAATAGTGCAACCTGGGATGAAGTTATACCTGATGTTCAGTGAGCAATAAATTCTGCTTACAATGCTTCAATAGGCGACACACCACATTATGCGTTATACGTACGGTGTCGATAGGCGTTTGCCTTATGAGTTGTTATATTCTAATCCGAAACCAAATTACAATCCTGATGATTTCATAGCTACTCGTGCCAGCCATACTCAGTGTTTTCAGAAGGATCCGTGAAACACTTCATAAATCAACAGCAGAATTTACTAGTCACTAATATTCGAGCAAAACTGACCAAAGTTAAAGTAGGTTCGAGAGTCATGCTGACTAACAAAAGTTTGTTAGTCCTTATCGAGTAGTTGAACATATTAATGGAAATAAGTACAGGGGTCCCTCGGTTTTCGCCGAAAATTCCTTCCAGAATGCTGCTCAAGTGCCATTACCGAACGAATTTAGTTCCTTAAGAAATAATGTCACGTAGGTTAGTCTATTTCAGACCCCCAAAAATACACTTGCAACAGCACTTACGAAAATACACTTACATAAATGTTCGAGTTTGGAGATGCACAAAAACCAAGGGACCACTGTATAAGGTTAAAGAAATCGGTACAGGTCAGTATAAAGAATCGCATTTAGATCATATGAAGTTAGTATGCGATAAGAACAAGGTCCCTGACAACCAGACAAATGTCTGCTACAATATCAACTTAGTATTATTCAAGAATTTTTTTTTGTGTTCACGTTCTCCGAATTCTGAGATTTAACAGTAAGATTTGAGTGCACAGAATCTGGCTTGTCTGTTTAACACTTCCATCTTTGTAAATATATTTCCTCAGAATCTGTAGATAGCATAAATACAGATCGATCGATCCTTTTTTTTTTTTTTATCTTGTACTATTCCTCCATTGAGAATATTGATTCCTATGAATTGTGATATATCATACCTTGTAATGCATTACAATAAGATCCATTACATGAATTTCCATCCCGATAATATCCTTATGTATAGTTATAATATTCAACTGTTGTGTACTTAGACATTGTATAGAATCAGCCCAGAGCCGTACACCTGTCGCCTCTAGTTTGTATTAGCTGTATATTGGGACGCCATATGTAAATGGCCGAGCTGTCAGTAGTCGTAGTATTTATGTTCAGTAGTAGTAATTGTAACTTACCAACCGTTAGTGAGTCACAAGCTTTTCATGTGATCACTGACAGTTACTAGCCTTTCTGCTGACCTAAGCCATGTCAAAGGTCAACCTTTGAATGCTGTGAGCACCCCTCGCTCACTAGCCTCAGTTCAAGTCAGGATAGCAGAGAGTAGACAGGCAAAGCCTTTGAGTGTTCTCCCATTATTATCACTAATATAAGCTACCAACCAAGCTGCATTTGTGTTTATTACAAAATCCACCATCAAGAACCCCACACGACACTTTCACCTCACTCATACATAATCACTGTCTTTGCAGAGGTGCTCAGATACTACAGTTTAGAATAGTCCCTCCAAACTGTCACTATCCTTTAAAGTGCCGGCATTGTACTTCCCATTTCCAGGACTCAAGTCCGGCTAAATCAATAATAATAATAATAATAATAATACTTTATTGAGACATGGTACAATAATACATGGTAGACAAGAAATATAGTTAGTAATGAGATATACATGCCAAAAGCCCCTAATATGCTGTGCAATGCGGGCATTCTTAGGTCTACTTAATTCTAGACTTCATGGTAAAAAGTTATGGTTGATAATTTATAAAATAAGTATAATTGCGTATCTAAGTTATAAAGTTTGGATATAAGTTGAACATATCAATTAATTGTAGCAATGCAACTAATTGAGTGAGATAACAATTTAAAACAATTAGTTGCATTGCAGTACAGTTTACGTGGTCATTATAATGTAAATGTTATGGAAATAGTTAGCTTAGTATGTATTATTCATAACAGGTTTTTACATTTAAGTGATTAGTCAGGTTTTTACATTAAGTGATTATTCTACTTTGTTGGGAATGTTTGATATTGAGCATTTAGCTTTGGGTGAGAAGGTGGTTTTTTAGCATCGTTTTGAATTGGGGTACAGGCAGGGTTTCTTTGGCAATGACAGGTAATGAATTCAAAATTTTTGTGCCTTTTATATGCATTGAGTTTTTACATAGTGTTAGATGGACACGGGGAACATCGAGGAGTGATCATGTGTCCTGTTAAAATTGGTAAGAAGTTTGAGTGGTGGGTTAATATTTGCATAGAGTGTTCTATGTATGTAATAGGCACAGTAAAAATTATGGATGTCTTGTATGGTGAGTAAGTTTAGGTTTTTGAATATTGGTGGAGTATGTTGTCTGGAGTGTGAATTTATCATTCTAACTGCTGCCTGATTACCTTCACTAAATATTACCCTGCTCACACTCCAACAGCTCGTCAGGTCCCAAAAACCATTCGTCTCCATTCACTCCTATCTAACACGCTCGCACACGCTTGCTGGAAGTCCAAGCCCCTCGCCCACAAAACCTCCTTTACAACCTCCAACCTTTTTAAAGACGACCCCCTACCCCTCCTTCCTTCCCCTACAGATTTATATGCTCTCCAAGTCATTCTACTTTGATCCATTCTCTCTAAATGACCAAACCACCTGAACAACCCCTCTTCAGCCCTCTGACTAATACTTTTAGTAACTCCACACCTCTTCCTAATTTCCACACTCCGAATTCTCTGCATAATATTTACACCACACATTGCCCTTAGACAGGACATCTCCACTGCCTCCAGCCGCCTCCTCGCTGCAGCATTTACAACCCAAGCTTCAAACCCATATAAGTGTTGGTACCACTATACGTACTTAAATACATTGCCTTCTTTGCCTCCATAGATAACGTTTTTTGTCTCCACAGATACCTCAATGCACCACTCACCTCTTTTCCTTCATCAATTCTATGGTTAACCTCATCCTTCATAACCCCATCCGCTGACAAGTCAACTCCCAAATATCTGAAAACATTCACTTCTTCCATACTCCCTCTCTCCAATGTGATATCCAATTTTTCTTTATCTAAATCGTTTGATACAATCATCACCTTACTCTTATCTTTGTTCACTTTCAACTTTCTACCTTTACACACCATTTAACCCTTATTTTTAGTTGCAATTCCTATAGTAACTTTTTATTTAACTAGATGAGCTTGTAGGTCTTGAACTTCATCTCTTGGGATTCTGTTCTTGTCTGTTGATGATGTGATCTGTCATAACTGTTTTTAATGCTGTGTACTATTATAGTGTCCTTTGTTGCTTCCTAGTTAAACTTCATATCATCCCAAACAATGTTAGTGTGTCCCCAGTATCCTTGCTACTACTATTACTGTTCAGTATCCATCTCTCTCCACTTCCCAGTTTATTCCATGGTAAAGAGATGAAACAGCATTCATGCGAGTCTTCTTATTAGCCTTATCTTTACTCTCAAATCCCTTCATTTTTCCACTGATATTTAGATCAGATAAACATTTCTTTGATGCCCGTGCTCTTCTAGCACAGCAAGCAGCTCTTAAATAAATAATAGGGAATGGTTTTTCTTTGTGTCACCCTACTTTGGATGGAAATTCTCAATGTGTAAAAATTAAAATTTACTGCTTAGCCTCAGTCATTTTTTGTTTCTTTCCTTCCAGGGTGCCCCCATGCCTTGTTATCAGTACTTAGTTATTACAGTGGTAATGTCCCTTTATGCATTATCTTATACTGTGATATGATTTGTTATATTTCCCATGACTTTGTGTATCAATTTCCACATCAGTCTCTCAGTTCTCCAACATGTCACATCTGGTTCTCCCCTTCCTTTCTTAAAAGATTCCCTCTACATGGCTTAAATCATTCAATATAGGGTTCAGTCTTTTCTGTAGCATCTCCATTCTAAACTCCTTCATCTTCTTAATAATTTTATTAACCTTGCCAGTTGTACCTTCCCTGTGTCATTTGTCAAACATGGTTATCTCATACTGGCATATTTAAATATGCTAGTCTCATTTCACCTTTTCCTCTATGCCCGCCCCACCCACCCATGCCATTAATCTAAACATCTCGACTAATTTTTCTATGATTACTTTTCTTTCTGTGCATGTTTATCTAATATATTTTCTGTTTGAATGTTTTCTTGCATCAGTTTTGTTTGTTACTCAACATCAGAAGTACTAAGTGCTGACCTACTCTTCTCGGAACAGTATTTTGCGTATTTCTTTGCTGGCATTGATGACAGGTATTGCCATCATTGACTGTGCTCATTGATTTTTTTTTTTTTTTTTTTTCAACAAGTCGGCCGTCTCCCACCGAGGCAGGGTGACCCAAAAAGAAAGAAAAAATCCCCAAAAAGAAAATACTTTCATCATCATTCAACACTTTCACCACACTCATACATAATCACTGTCTTTGCAGAGGCGCTCAGATACGACAGCTGAGAATAGTCCCTCCCAGCTGTCACCATCCCAGACCCCTCCTTTAAAGTGCAGGCATTGTACTTCCCATTTCCAAGACTCAAGTCCAACTAAATCAATTAACTGGTTTCCCTGAATCCCTTCACAAAATGTTACCCTGCTCACACTCCAACAGATCGTCATGTCCCAAAAACCATTCGTCTCCATTCACTCCTATCTAACACACTCACACATGCTTGCTGGAAGTCCAAGCCCCTCGCCCACAAAACCTCCTTTACCCCCTCCCTCCAACCTTTTCTAGGACGACCCCTACCCCATTTCGAATTTTCTGCTAATATTTACACCACACATTGCCCTTAAACAGGACATCTCCACTGCCTCCAATCTCCTCCTCGCTGCAGCATTTGCAACCCATGCTTCACACCCATATAAGAGTGTTGGTACCACTATACTTTCGTACATTCCCTTCTTTGCCTCCATGGATAACGTTTTTTGTCTCCACAGATACCTCAACGCACCACTCACCTTTTTTCCTTCATCAATTCTATGGTTAACCTCATCCTTCATAAACCCATCTGCTGACATGTCAACTCCCAAATATCTGAAAACATTTACCTCTTCCATAATCCCTCTCTCCAATGTGATATCCAATTTTTCTTTATTTAAATCGTTTGATACCCTCATCACCTTACTCTTATATATGTTCACTTTCAACTTTCTACCTTTACACACTCTCCCAAACTCGTCCACTAACCTTTGCAACTTTTCTTTAGAATCTCCCATAAGCACAGTATCATCAGCAAAAAGTAACTGTGTCAACTCCCATTTTGCATTTAATTCCCCATAATTTAATCCCACCCCTCTCCCCAACACCCTAGCATTTACTTCTTTTACAACCCCATCTATAAATATATTAAACAACCATGGTGACATTACACATCCCTGCCTAAGACCTACTTTTACCGGGAAGTAATCTCCCTCTCTCCTACACACCCTAACCTGAGCCTCACTATCCTCATAAAAACTCTTTACAGCCTTTAGTAACTTACTACCTATTCCATACACTTGCAACATTTGACACATTGCTCCCCTATCCACTCTATCATATGCCTTTTCTAAATCCATAAATGCAATGAAAATTTCTCTACCTTTATCTAAATACTGTTCACATATATGCTTCACTGTAAACACTTGATCTACACATCCCCTACCCACTCTAAAGCCTCCTTGCTCATCTGCAATCCTACTCTCTGTTTTACCTCTAATTCTTTCAATAATAACCCTGCCATACACTTTACCTGGTATACTCAGTAAACTTCTTCCCCTATAATTCTTACTATCTCTTTTATCTCCCTTCCCTTTATATAAAGGAACTATACATGCTCTGCCAATCCCTTGATTAAGTGCACTAATTAAATTATTGTATGTACTGTAGTATCTATATGTTTCTGGCAAGACACTGATAGATCGAATGATGGTGAAAGTATTTCTTTTTCAGGTCATCCTACCTCTATGGGAGACAACCAGTGTTAAAAAAAAATGTACATTTAAAATTCATGTCCCACATCTACACTTGCAGCCCACTGTGTACTCAAAGGTTTTTCAGTCTTTTAAGCGCTTAAATTGAATTTCTCATTTTTCCATGTTTTGTAACTGTTATAATAGAAATTGTCTTTAGGATACCCATTAGGGTACCAATATCTTGTGTATGGCTTCATTATTATGTGCTGTAGTGATCCTTTGCTTTTTTTTGAGGTGTAATACTTTGCTCAGTTACACATCTGATGCTAACCACTGATTAAGACCCTTATTAGTGGAGACTGTTGTTTCCTGATCACCTAGAACCTGTTAGTTTTGCAATTCAGAATTGTATGATCTTTTAACAGTGCATGAATTTTTGCCTTATTCTATCCGTAAATTGTCTGTAGACAATTCTGATGGTCACTAACATGGTCTGATCCCAGACCAGGCCTCTTTGTTGATGAACTGTGCAGTCAAGGTACTGGTGCTGGCTACGTGTAGTTCAGCGTAGGCATTACAGCCCAGCTGATCAGGAACTAATGTGAGGAACTTGCTAAATTTCCGTTTGAAAACTGCTAAGACATTTTTTTTTTTTTTTTGTATACAAGATATAAACTTAATTTTTTTTTTCCTAAATACTTTTTAATTGTTTTAATTTAAAGTTTTGTCAGGTTTCCTTGTACTGTTTATTTTTTCTGTGTATGAGGTAACATATTTCGTATGATTATATAGCAAATTAAAAATGTCAAATTATATATTCATATTGTATTACAGAACATGGCAAGCCAGAGGACAAGAGTAAAATTGTGGGTGTAGTACGAGGAGGAGTTCTTAAACTGTCTCAGCATAAGTTTGCTTCAAACGTTGTTGAAAAATGTGTAACACATGCCACCCGCGCTGAGAGGGCCATGCTTATTGAGGAGGTAAACGTGGGTACCATTTGGGGATAATTGAACCTCACCAATTATTGTTGTTAATTGCATGATTACCATCCCAGAATATTGATAGTGTGAATTTATCTCTAATATCAAATTGTTCTACTGTTCTAGGCAAGCATTTTTACTTAAGCTGTTTAAATGTTGTGACATGAGTTGAGTATATTTTAATATTTATGCAAGAAAAAAAAAATTGAAGATTATGCTAAGAGGCTTGGACATGCAACAAGCATGTGTGAGCATGTTAGATAGGAGTGAGTAGAGGCAAGTGATGTTTATGATTTGATGTGCTGTTGGAGTGTGAGCAAGGTAACATTTATGAAGGGATTAAGGAAACTGGTTAGCCAGGTTTGAGTCCTGCACTCTGAAAGAGGGATGTGGTTTGGAGAATCAACTCAATCTTGTGACACGAAAGTGTTTTCTTTGTAAGGTTATCTTACCTCAGTGGGAGACAGTCAGTGTTTTTAAAAAAAAATATGCTAAGATCTATTTAATTTGCAGTTTTATTTCAAGTGAATAAGTAGTAGGCCTTCTCAACATTCATAATTATTTTTCAGATTATACAGCCACATTTCAGTTTTATATCAGTCTCTTGCATGATAAAAAGCTACTTCTAACACTAAAAACATTCATTATTTTTTTTAACTGCCTATTGTAAATTTAGTTTATATAGACATTCAAAACTTGAGAAAATTTCATAACTAACTGGTGAATATTAATGAATACAAAATCATGTCTTGCAATCATTTCTCTGTATAATGGGATATAAAAAGAAGAGTGGACTCTGTTATCCCTCCCTCCCTAATGACTGCATCTGTAAAGCACTGCTTTGAAACAAATTAGAACTTCCTCCAGAAATTCTCAACCTCAAGATAAATTTGCAAGCTTAACCCTTCTATCAATGGCAATTTTCTCTGAAGCCAAGACTAATTTCATTAAATCAATAATATTCATACTTTATCACAAAGCAGACATATTTGCTTGCCCTACCATTTTCTGACTTTCCATCAGATTGTTATTCAATGTTTTTTCTGGCTTGGTGGCTTTCCCATGCACAAGTCTCATTGTGGTCATTATTTCTTATGTCAGTATTTACCAGCTTAGTAATGTGTTAACTGCATAATAAATTTTGTTAATCATGCAGGCTTAATTTTGTATTATACACAAATAACCCCCACATAGAAGAGAGGAGCTTACCACGATGTTTCGGTCCGACTTGGACCATTTACAAAGTCACACTAGCAAAAAGTAGAGAAGGGGGGAGTATATATAGGCCAGTAGACAGGAATGGGACAAGAAAGGTAGTAGGAAAGGAAGAAAAGTAGTGGTAGAGGGAGTAGTAGTAGTAGTGGAGTCAAAGACTAAGAAAGGAGCACTGCAAAGGAGCTAGGGGCCCACAAAGGGTAGGAACAAGAACACAGAGGGGAAAAAATAATAGTGATGGACCAGTTACCCAAGGCAGAAGAAAGAAAACCCAAAGGAGAAAGAGGAAAGGTGACGAGGGAGAAGGGGGAAAAAAGAATCAGGTTAAGTCACGGGTGTTTTGAAATTTGGAGCATTTTACAATGTAATGGCAAAGGAAGGCATCTACAGAGACCAAGCCAGGACTAAGATTCATACAAGGAAAATAGTTCGCATAATTTACTGGGGAAAGTACTTCATTAGAGAAAAACAAAGAGGAAAGGTTGGAGTTTTGTATGAGGAGTTAGGGTATTTGCCTGTAAAGTAACTTGTGATGTGAACTTAGGTATTAGTAGTATGTATTTTATTTTTTAGCTAAGTATGACCTATGGTTGAGCAGTTGAGATTATTTACAATTTTAGTAAATGAGGTTGGAGTTTAATTGAGAAACTAGAAAATAAGTAAACATAGGAGGAAAGAAAGAAAAAATATAACTTGTCTCGGCTTCTAAAACTGTTTTCTATCTTTAATTTATATGTTCATTTCTGACTTTGAATGATTTGATTAGTATGTTTCCATTGTTGGTTTAAAGTATTGTTTTTATTTTGTCTTTTTCAAAGTGTTAGTTGCAGGTGTCCATTGAAAAATTGTAGAAGAGGAGAGGTAACGAGACAGTACTAATACTGTCATTTGGTATTTATTGCGGTAGGGAACAGAGATGCCTGTTTAATCACTAACATCCAGTATTTGCCTCATTTTAATTTTTTGTAGGACAAAACCTAGTTGAACTAAATCTTACAATTTATGTTTTTCGACAGGTGTGTGGATACAATGACAATGCTCATAGTTCACTTCTGGTGTTAATGAAAGACCAGTATGCTAACTATGTTGTGCAAAAAATGATAGACGTGGCTGAACCAGCTCAGCGGAAGATGCTCATGCACAAGATTCGCCCACACATTTCCACTCTCCGTAAATATACATATGGTAAATTATGACTTCTTAGCATTGAGGGTTAAGCATGGTGTTCACTTATTGTACTTATCTGTAATACATCACCTTCATGACACAACCTAAAGGTCTTTTTTTTTTTCTTTCTTTCTTTCTTTTTTCTCTTCTTGTAACATACTTTTGTTGCAAATTCATGGCAGGTACCCTGGAAGGGAAGGTGGTATAATAAAATGTATACCCCTAGTTTCATTATTTTATTTCCTTCCACTCCTTTTCTCTTTCTTGTTTCTGTTTCTGTTCGTTCAGTTTTTCCCTTTATCCCTCCTTTCCCTCTCTTCTACCTTTCCCTGCCTTCCTGTTCTTCCCTCTTCTTTCTGCCGACTTTCCTCCTTAGCATCTGTCTTTTCCATGTAATACTGAATGACCCTTAGCAGTTTAGTGCCCTCTTCAAATATTACGTGATAATGTGAATCTCCTTGGGAAAGTGGAGAAGAATCCTTCCTCTATATGCCTTGCATGTTGTAAGAGGTGACTAAAATGCTGGGAGAAAGTTGCTAGTAACCCCTTCTTTATAAATTACAGTGGATCCCCCCCGTTTACATACTGCTCAAAACTCGACCCATTATGTAAGTGTATTTTTGTAAGTGCTTTTGTAAGTGTATTTTTGGGGGTCTAAACGAACTACTCTAATTTACATTATTCCTTATGGGAATAAATTCGTTCGTAACGGCACTCGAACAGCATTCTGGAACGAATTATGGCCGTTAGCCGGGGGTCCACTGTACTAAATGTTAAAAGAAGAAAAGCTTTAGCTTCTGTTCTTGGGTCACCTTGGCTCTGTGGGAAACGGCCGGTGTGTTAAAAAGAAAATTTGAACAAATACAGTGGACCCCCGGCTAACGAACACCCCGGGAATCGTAAAATTATGTAAGTACAATATTGTAAGTGCTTGTGGAAGTGTATTTTTGGGGGTCTGAAATAGACTAACATACGTGACATTATTTCTTTAGGAAGTAAATTCGTTCGGTAATGGCACTTAAGCAGGCTTCTGGAATGATTTTGTTCGTTAGCCGGGGGTCCACTGTAAATGAGATAATTATAGGGATATTAAGTCAAAGATAGTTAAGAGTAATGAAAACTCATACAGTGTGTGGAAACTGAGACATGAGAGTGGCTAAGGAATAAAAAAACATGGCAAATACAGTGGACCCCCGGTGTTCATAGTCATCTGAGTTTGTAATATCAAGTTTTCGTAACATTTTTTCGTAAAAATGTTGATTCGGTGATCGTAATTCGTCCCAGACGCGTACGCCTGGCCCGAGCGGCCCAACGCACCATTCACACTCAGTGTGCCATTGTTTACCAGCGAGTGACGGTCACCCCACGCGTTCGTACGATACATTTTGTCGTTATTTCATTGTTTTTAGTGCTTGCAACTGCTAAATAAGCCACAATGGGCCCAAAGGAAGCTCCTAGTGCCAACCCTTTGGTAAAGGGCTGAGAGGGGAGAATGTGCCTTCTTAAGTGATTCAGTGATTCTACGATATGTTATGATACTAAAGCAGCAGGAGTTGATGAAGGCTATAGTGCCAGCCAGCGATAAAGTGTAGCATTAACAGTGTAGCAAGTAAGTTAAGCCATTAATCGATAGAAAAATGACGACAAAACTTAACTCCTCCATTGTTGTTTGAGGTATATAGGGGCACTGAGACCAATGTCACCCTCTGCCACCATCTCCTCCAAGGTAAGTGTAAATATTTCTTATTTATGAAGTGTAAATATTTCTTATTTATGAAGTGTAAATATTTCTTATTTATGAAGTGTAAATATTTCTTATTTATGAAGTGTAAATATTTCTTATTTATGAAGTATAAATATTTCTTATTTATGAAGTGTAAATATTTCTTATTTATGAAGTGTAAATATTTCTTATTTATGAAGTGTAAATATTTCTTATTTATGAAGTGTAAATATTTCTTATTTATGAAGTGTAAATATTTCTTATTTATGAAGTGTAAATATTTCTTATTTATGAAGTGTAAATATTTCTTATTTATGAAGTGTAAATATTTCTTATTTATGAAGTGTAAATATTTCTTATTTATGAAGTGTAAATATTTCTTATTTATGAAGTGTAAATATTTCTTATTTATGAAGTGTAAATATTTCTTATTTATGAAGTGTAAATATTTCTTATTTATGAAGTGTAAATATTTCTTATTTATGAAGTGTAAATATTTCTTATTTATGAAGTGTAAATATTTCTTATTTATGAAGTGTAAATATTTCTTATTTATGAAGTGTAAATATTTCTTATTTATGAAGTGTAAATATTTCTTATTTATGAAGTGTAAATATTTCTTATTTATGAAGTGTAAATATTTCTTATTTATGAAGTGTAAATATTTCTTATTTATGAAGTGTAAATATTTCTTATTTATGAAGTGTAAAAATTTCTTATTTATGAAGTGTAAAAATTTCTTATTTATAAATTAGTGTAAATATTTCTTATTTATGAAGTGTAAATATTTCTTATTTATAAATTAGTGTAAATATTTCTTATTTATAAATTAGTGTAAATATTTCTTATTTATAAATTAGTGTAAATATTTCTTATTTATAAATTAGTGTAAATATTTCTTATTTATAAATTAGTGTAAATATTTCTTATTTATAAATTAGTGTAAATATTTCTTATTTATAAATTAGTGTAAATATTTCTTATTTATAAATTAGTGTAAATATTTCTTATTTATAAATTAGTGTAAATATTTCTTATTTATAAATTAGTGTAAATATTTCTTATTTATAAATTAGTGTAAATATTTATTTATAAATTAGTGTAAATATTTCTTATTTATAAATTAAAGTGAAAATAATTGTTATTTGTAAATTACGTACATTGTTTCAGTGTGAATAGTAGTGGTGGCTTCTGCTTCTGCCCACCACCACCACTATATGTACGGCTTATGGTCAGTGGCCCTTATACACCCAACAACAAATAACACAACACCAGTCCTCACATTCGTAATGACATATTTTATTCATTCTAGAGTATGTTTTATGTTTCTATGTTATTAATATTGTTTATTATGTCATATTAGATGAATTGTGACAGATAAATAAGCCATAGAGTTATTAGTGTCATTTTGAAGGACTATCTTGTCCTGTCCCCAAACACACCCCTGTAGCCGGCACAATTACAAACATACGCCAGAAACAGAACTCTCTGGAACACTTTTTTGAGCGACAGGGTTCCAGTGACTCAAGCTGATCCTAGTGGCATTAAAAAACAAAGAAGGGAAGTAACCCTGAAAAAGGACTTGGTACCTGAAGTCTTTATGGAAGGGGATTCCCCTTCCAAACAATAGCAACTCTTCCATCCTCTTCCCTCCTCCCGTCTTCCACACATCAACAACTCTTCAATAAAGGTAAGTGTCATGGTTTTATTGTTTTATTCTTCATGTCTCATTGTTTTCTGTGTAATTAAATGTATATTTACCTTTGAAGAGTTTCGAGAGTATCTACTCTTTGAGCCCGGCCATGGGCCAGGCTCGTCTGGTGCTTGCCTGGCCAACCAGGCTGTTGCTGCTGGAGGCCCGCTGCCCACATATCCATCACAGCCTGGTTGTACAAAAATATTTTATTTTAATACTTTTGGGGGTCTGGAATGGATTAATTGAATTTCAATTATTTCTTGTGGGGAAAATAGATTCGGAAATCGTAATACAGTGGACCCTCGGTTTTCGTTGAAAATTCTTTCCAGAATGCTGTTCAAGTGCCGTTACTGAACAAATTTGTTCCCATAAATACAAATGTAAGTTAAATTAGTCGTTTCAGACCCCCAAAAATACACTTGCATAATTGTTCGAGTTTGGAGGTGAACGAAAACCGAGGGTCCACTGTATTCAGTTTCACTCTCTGAAATGGATTAATTATGAAAACCGGGGGTCCACTGTACCTGTAGTTATGAATTATTGATAAGAGACAGGTTATTTTAGATTTAGCCAGACTTGAGTCCTGGAAATGGGAAGTACACTTTAAAGGGAGGGGTCTGGGATAGTGACAGTTTGGAGGGACTATTCTAAACTGTCGTATCTGAGCGCCTCTGCAAAGACAGTGATTATGTATGAGTTAGGTGAAAGAGTTGAATGATGATGTATGTAGTCTGCCTCTACCACTTTGTTGAGGTCATTTCATGACCTGACCACTCTGAGACTGAAGAATTACTGTACTACCTGACATCCTTGTGACTTACCTGTGTCTAGCATTCAGCTATGCCCCCAAGTACCTGTTTCTTGCCTCTCAAGCAGCTTCTCCCTGTCTGCCCTAGCAATTCCTCTGAGTATCTTTTATGTTACCTTGTCTCCCCTGGTCCTTCTATCCTTGAGGGTTGTTAGATTCAATTTCTTTATCCTTTTCTCGTAGCTCATACCCCTTGGCTTTGGAACTAGTTTTGTTGCATACTTCTGCACTTTCTCCAGTTTCTTCACATGTTTCCTCAGGTGTGGGTTCCATACTGTTGCTTTGTGCACCAAGATGGGCCTGTCATTTTGTATAAAGCACCCAGAATGACTTTGTTGAGACTCCTGCTCTTAGACATGCCAGGTGAGCATTGGGTGCAGAGGTTATTTAGTTGATGTGAACTTCTTATTACATGGTAGCTACTATGCTTACTCTCAGGTCCTTCTCTTTGAATGAGGTCTGCAGCCTCTGTCCCCCAAAGTCTGTACTCTGTCCAATCTTCTGGCCCCTTCCCCAGTCTTCATAACCTTCCATTTTCTGGGGTTGTATTTAAGTAGCCATTTATCTGACCAACTCTGCAGTTTGTCCAGAGCCTTTCCTAGTCCTTTTCTGTTTATATTCTCTTCATTAGTTATGCATCATCAGTGAATAATCATGTGGTTCTTTAACTTCAAATAGCCAAAACGTTGATACAAGATTTCAAAGAACCTTTGTGATTATAGACTAAACAAGCTGATTTATGATCAGTGCATCAAAGCTGACTTAAAGCCACCAATTTGAATTTTGAACTGTATTGAAATTTATATTTTGTTGGGTTGTGTAATCAGTGTACATATCAGCATTATCTTTGGTCCTCTTCACATGGCAATATATAGTGTAAAGAAATAACTTGCATTTAATACAAATTGTCCTTGTATGAAAACCCTGTCTCATTTCAAAGGAAAAGGAAGCTGTTTTTTTTTTTTTTAATGGATTCGTTGATGTAACGCCTATTCCTGTCCTGTGAGTGGGAAATATAATTTTGGTGTGTAGATGTTCAGTTGGTTAGTAAAGCAGCGCTAGTGTTTGATGTATACCTGTACTTTCATATTGTGCAGAGTATTGGTTGTATCCTTGATTTCTAAAACAATTTTTTTTATTTTAGGTAAACACATTTTGGCTAAACTGGAGAAATACTTCATGAAGAATGCCCCTGATACTATGGGTCCCAGCATGACAAGCCCCCTCTAGGCTGCCCTCACCTCACTTCAACCACCACATGCCACTGCTCCAAAAATAAGGGAAAATGCTGACATCTTTATTTTTTATTTAGTTTTTAGTTTTTATCAACTTTTTGAGCACGCAGTTTATCTTCAATAAAGTGCCAGTGGTGTGAAGCACATAAGTTAGCTGTTAGTGATGTTATGTATTATAATGTATCTGATGTTGTTAAATATTTTTCTCGTGTCTTTTAAGCCTTATTGACTAAAATGGAATTGAAGATTTAAAAATTTTTGAAATGCATCATGGATTATAATCAGTTAAATCTGATTACATGTAAAACAAATTACATATTTATTTTCTCTCCCACAAATAAAACCTTGAATAAAGGTAGTAATAACATTCTAACTTGAGTTCCTAGTTACTTTTACCCTGTAAAAATCTAGGATGACCAAATTATTTAATTTTAAATTTAGAATTTAATCGATGGACTGGCAACATTTTCCTGCTTGATTTAATGTTTGTCAAGTTAAAGCTGTTGGTATTGACATGCATATCCTTATTATCTTGCAAATTAAAGGTAACTGTTTATACCTTTACCTGTCAGGTATTTAGAATGATGGAATTTTGGGGGGACAATTTAATACATATATGATTTCTTGTTGTAAGAATTCAAAAGCCATTGGAAAAATTAATGTTAATTAAATCTTATTTTGGTGTGCCCTTAATGCATAGTAACTATTCAGCTAGGCTCTTGTAGTGTGATAGAGCATGTTATTCATTATTGTGGGCTTCTGGCTATTTGCATGATTTTGCTGTAGTGAGCTTTTCCCATATATATCAAATTTGAATCTTAGAAATACCTGTTTGCCACTTTTTACCCAATTGGTAAATGTTGTTACCTAATGTTGTATTGCTCTTTCTTTCACATTAGTAACGGTGTGTAATGTTAGTAATGTATTTAGAAGCTGTGTTTGCCTCTCAAAAGCAAATATGGTACTTCTCAAGTGATTAAAGCAGAGCATGGAAGGCATCCCATATCGGAACACATGCAAAGGTAAAAAACCAATCATGAAGGATTATATGTTCCAGTATCTGGCACTTATGCACATTAGGTTGGTAAGCACAGGTGTAATAGGATTGAAGCTGTAGGAAGCCAGTTCCTAGCATAAGACAAAGGTCGGTCAATAACTTGTTGCATTTCGTTTTTAAAAGTCCACAATGGAAGTGGTTGGTGTTTTAAAGTGGATGATGTGGGAGGTGCCTGCCCTGGCCCGTGTCCCAGTAACGGTGCGGGACTCTGCCCTCGTCCAGCCAATAGGTCATCTCGGCCTAGTGCATTGTAAAATTTGATGTACATTGTATCAACTGGTATATATAAAGCAATTTCAATATGTAATATTGGGCATTACTGTAAATCTGTACAGTCGAATATTCTATATTTTCTTACTTGTTTGTGTGTTTGTAATGTCAGTGTGATAATACCACCACTAAATCCAGCACAATTGTGGCAAGTCATGCCTGTGTGTTAGTAGACTGGTGTCTGAATCATCATACATTGTAAAAATTTCAGTTGAACACTCGCCAACCTATTGTCTCACCAGCTGCAAACCATAAGGACACTGGCACTTACACTGCATTTTTAAGATCCCACACAATGCTGCAATTCCCCCCTGAGGTTTGTAAGCACGTCTTTTGCAGTGCACTTTCCTGGGACTGGCATTCATGAGGATGAGGAGGTAGAATGGCCTTTTTACCAACAATAGATTGTATATTTCAGTGATTTCTCCTCCCCTTACTCTTGTTGCTGGCCACCAAGTACGAAAAATCCAGGCTTCTGGGTTATAACCATTTTTCTGCTTAAATTCTCTTGAACTAGTAGCAAACTGTGCCTGGTATGCTTCACTGGTTCATGAGTATGAAAAGCAGTGTTAATATCTGTTAAACTTGTAACTTTGTATCCCAGTACTGGAGCTCTTGCAGGCTGGAACAGGCCCTTGTGTTTATACTGTAGAGCTCCTGCCCTTGCCAAAAGACTTAACATTGTCAAATTGTAAATTCTGTGAATATTATTGAATTTTTTGTGCAGCCAATATTGTGGCTTGTAATGTAACATTTTGTAATAAATTAGTGTACAGAAAATACTGATGTGTACATTTGGAACATGTACCTTTTGTAAACGCCATATTGTACAGAGCACATGGTGATATACTGATGAGCTGTGTTACTGCTGTATAGTAAATTGTACATATTGATTATGAAGCAAGATCTTAGCTTGGCCTGTACCTGCCTGTTGAGCACTAGTTGTATATTACATATGTAGATGTAATTTTCTTGTAAACTGTATTTTGTATATGTCCTAAGCTAACAGTAGTTGGTGTAATATTTACTGTCTTGATCTCACAGTTCCTGCGGGGAAGATGTGAAAAGTAACAATTTTGGTCCTTTTGCCTTGCTTGTAGTATGCCATCTTGGTTTGGGTCTTAACTCATATCTCATGTTTACAGTTTTAATCTGCCTTAGATTTAAGTAAAGAAAAATAAAATCAAACATTTTCACACTTCTCCATGGAAATGCTCTCTCCACCAAACTGGCTTCTAGGTTCTGTAGTTAAATTGGATAAAGTATTTCATTCAATGTCATTGAATAAAGACTTAATTCAGTGTTGATTATGGGACCAAAGTTGTCAGAACTGTACATCTATGTACATTTTCATATTTGTAACCTTTGTTTGCCTTAGATGTAGACAGACATGGTTCTTTGACCCAATTTTTGGCACCAGCTTCCCTCTTGAAGTTTTATATTGTGTTCATATATTCATTCAAACTATGTAATCTTGTTCAGACTTCACATTAAGCTGTTAATGCTGAAGTTTTTGCACCATGTCTGTTGATATTAGCAGTTATTAAGCAGTTTCGTGTAATTTTTGTATTGTTTGTATTAGTGTAGTTAGCCTAGAGGTGTGCTAATTGGCTGCGGGGCTTGCTTTTCCCTGACATGGCAATTTCTGTGGCTTTCAATGCAACTGTATTATATTAGTAGTGGCAACTACTGTTATATTTTTTGTTACCGTTTCTCTTCACTAAAACAACTATCAGTACCTTGCTCTTCATGTTAAGAGCATATCTTCATTTTCATGATCATTACTGCCAAATCAGGGAAACAGTCCCTCAAGCCTTACGCTAAACCTTTGTCATCCAGGCCACACTAGCGTGTACGTAGGACATTTTCAACTGTATTATATGTAAAAAATGTATCTTATACAATATGTATAAAATGGAGTGATGCATTCCATTTGAACATCCAAGGTTTTTTATCACTGTGGAAAGGTGAACAGTCTGATGGCCAACCGCTCCAGTTAGCTATCCTCTGCCAGCATTGTTTCTAGAGTTGTTACTGTTACTGGCCAGGGTGGAGGTATGGCTTGGCCTCGGTAACCCTTCTCCGTGCTCCCCTTTTGCTATTATTCCCGGCCACCCCTCAACTTGGGGCCATCACTGTTAACCTTTTGGCCTGAGTCAAGGGTAATCCTATAAATTATCAACAAAACAAAGTTTTCTTGTTCCAGTACTTGATTAATATTGTTAAAAATCTACAGCTTGTATAATTAATTTTTTTTATAGTGACAGTAAATCATTTTCAATTCTAACTCAAATAAATACCATAAGAAGATCAAGAGACAGTGCCTTGCCACTACTGTTTGTTAGCGAGGAGCGTGGAGAATGGCAGAATGCAGAGGGTGTCCTCCTATGGGGAGGGTGGGGCTGGGCCAACCATAAACCATGTGGGCTGGCTTGGGCTGGTTGCAGCTCCTTTAAGGTGCTGCTGTACAATTTTTTTACAGTTGTCAACATGAGACAGGATGACTTATGTATAATCTTAATACACTTTTCTTACTCTCTCTAAGCTATTTACTGAACATAGCTTGACTTTGTCAATTAATACTCTTCTAGAAGAGAAGACTTTCATTACTTTTTGTTCTCATCATTTCCCCTCTTCATTTCTTTATTTCAAACCAAGTTTACCTGGACTCATGTGACCAGCCCAGCGTCCTAAACTTCTCACCAATTAATCAGTTCTGTTATGTACATGCTGTATCATATGTAATGGTCTACTCCATTAATAAACTTTCTGTAATGTGAAATGGCCCGTTAATATACCATCACATAGATTATACGAGTAAAAAATTGAACAAAGTAACGAGAGTAGACATGACTTATGCAAATATGTAAAGAATTTTTTGTGAACTAAAAATTGCCTTTTGCATAATATAATATAATTTCATTTTCTGTATCTCTCGAGGGTAATCATCTTTTAGTGGTGGAAGGTGTATGTGATAATGAAAGTATGAGCTATACAAACTTAGCCCCACATGCCATAGTTGAGTATCTTCACTAAGTGCTGCTCTTATATACTTGCCAAGCATAAACTTAGTAAATAAGTAAGTGAAGAATGAAGTCAGGTTGTGGCAGTATAACTTTGTACATTTAATGAGGCCAAAATTGTGATAGATCAAAGTAATACCTGGACATTTGCAGCAATGTTTCAAGTAAATAATTACTAAATTTCAGCCTCGCCAGGTGCATCTTAATGGAGCATCTAGAGAGGGGATAGGTGGGAACAAATATTGAAAACTAGAAAAACAAAATTACTTTGAGATTAAGAGGAGAGTCCAAGAGCTAGAGCTCCTTATGTAACCCCAAATCAGAAATTATTCCCCAATTCTTTTGTGTAGGAATTGTCCAGAAGCTGCCATCCCTTATAAATTATTTTTACTAAATATTGTTGACACTGGATAGTAGGTGTTTTATAGTATTTATTTTAAAATGAGAAACTAGTAGTGAAGGGAGGACTACCTTCCAAATAAGTCGAAACTTATTACCTGAGCTAATGTGCTCAAAAGCATTAATACAATGATTACCTATTACTCAGTTGCCTGGTAACTACCCAATTTCTGGTTTAGATAATGACACCATGGTTGTTTAATATATTTATAGATGGGGTTGTAAAAGAAGTAAATGCTAGGGTGTTGGGGAGAGGGGTGGGATTAAATTATGGAGAATTAAATGCAAAATGGGAGTTGACACAGTTACTTTTTGCTGATGATACTGTGCTTATGGGAGATTCTAAAGAAAAGTTGCAAAGGTTAGTGGACGAGTTTGGGAGAGTGTGTAAAGGTAGAACGTTAAAAGTGAACATAGATAAGAGTAAGGTGATGAGGGTATCAAATGATTTAAATAAAGAAAAATTGGATATCACATTGGAGAGAGGGATTATGGAAGAAGTAAATGTTTTCAGATATTTGGGAGTTGACGTGTCAGCGGATGGGTTTATGAAGGATGAGGTTAACCATAGAATTGATGAAGGAAAAAGGTGAGTGGTGCATTGAGGTATCTGTGGAGACAAAAAATGTTATCCATGGAGGCAAAGAAGGGAATGTACGAAAGTATAGTGGTACCAACACACTTATATGGGTGTGAAGCATGGGTTGCAAATGCTGCAGCGAGGAGGAGGCTGGAGGCAGTGGAGATGTCCTGTCTAAGGGCAATGTGTGTGTAAATATTATGCAGAAAATTCGGAATGTGGAAATTAGGAGAAGGTGTGGAGTTACTAAAAGTATTTGTCAGAGGGCTGAAGAGGGGTTGTTGAGGTGGTTTGGTCATTTAGAGAGAATGGATCAAAGTAGAATGACTTGGAGAGCGTATAAATCTGTAGGGGAAGGAAGGCTGGGTAGGGGTCGTCCTAGAAAAGGTTGGAGGGAAGGGGTAAAGGAGGTTTTGTGGGCGAGGGCTTGGACTTCCAGAGGGCATGTGTGAGCGTGTTAGATAGGAGTGAATGGAGACGAATGGTTTTGGGACATGACGATCTGTTGGAGTGTGAGCAGGGTAACATTGTGTGAAGGGATTCAGGGAAACCAGTTAATTGATTTAGTTGGACTTAAGTCCTGGAAATGGGAAGTACAATGCCTGCACTTTAAAGGAGGGGTCTGAGATAGTGACAGCTGGGAGGGACTTTTCTCAGCTGTCGTATCTGAGCTCCTCTGCAAAGACAGTGATTATGTATGAGTGTGGTGAAAGTGTTGAATGATGATGAAAGTTTTTTCTTTTTGGGGATTTTCTTTCTTTTTGGGTCACCCTGCCTCGGTGGGAGACGGCCGACTTGTTGAAAAAAAAAAAAAAATAATGACCCTTATGGGTTTAACACTTGGTTATGATTATCTGGTTCAGATACTGACACCCTGATGCTCTTAATAAGAGTGAATTAGTTATGACAGTAGCAAGTTGGTAATTATAGTATAAATTTCCTTGTTAGAAGTGGAGTATGTTTAATGCATTGAAAAATGAAATTGTTTGTGCTTGTAAATAATATAAAACAAACCTGACGAATGAATAATATAACAAAATTATTTGATCATGTAAAAACATATTCACTTGAGCAACTGATAATAGTGAGCAAGTGAGTTAGATTTTTTTTTTTTTTACGGGACGGCTGATCTACCGCCAAGGCAAGGTAACCCGAAGAAAAACATTCACCATCCCTCATCAATTGGTGTCTTCCTAGAAGTGTGCTGACACCACAGTTCAGAAGGAAGTGAATGTATTTGGATATTTGAAAGGCAAGGTAAGCCAGAGAATAGACAAGACAAAAAAGGTGAGTGATAAGGTGTCTGGAGATAAAAAAAAAAAAAGTTAATCACTGGAGACAAAAGAAGACTGTGCTAGAGTACAGTATAGAGTACCAGTCCTTTTATTAAAGTGCAAGACATGATCCTTCCTTTCTTACTTATTTCCTTCCTTCCTCTCATCTCTTCCTTTCTTACTTTCTTCCTTCATTCTTGTATCCTGGGCATTGCTTTCGGTCAAAAACTCCTCGAAACCATGAAATTCATCTTCAGACACACTTCCATCTGTGTTAGAGCTATCACTGGGGAAGAGAAGAGTCCCAGATTTCGCTGGGGAGTCAGATATTTCTTACCGCTAGGCATGCTGAACATGGACTACTGAAATGGCTTTCCCACAATGCACCACTGGCTCTCTGATTTTTTTTTTTTTATACTGCTCACACTGACCATGGAGACCCATTTTCTCACATGTGGGTCTACCAGCTTTCTCCCACTTGATTTGAGGCTGCTAGAATTTATGCGTATTAATATGTTGGAAACATTGGCTCGTAAGACGTATATATGGTACGACTGAAACAGTCAAAGGGTTAAAAACTGCATTGAGAAGGTGGCTGGAGGTAGTGGAAATATCATAGTCGAGAGCAATGTGTGGTTTGAATATTATACAAAAGATTCAGAACAGAACTTAGAAGACTGTAGTTACAGTAGATATTTAGAAGTTTTTTTTTTTTGGGGGGTAGGGGGGCATTACAGAAGATGGAGCACAGTAGGAGGACCATGAGGGTAAATAAATCCAAGGTGGAAGGAGGGGTAGTTGTTACCTCAGGTAAGGTTGGAGGGAGGATGTGAAGGTTTTAACCCTTAAACTGTCCACACGTAGATATACGTTCACCTGCGTACTGCACCGAATATTTTGAAAAAAAAAAAAAAAAAATTTAAATGAAGAGCCTATCCTGTTTTTATAAACAGGATAGGCTAAAAGTTTAGGGCCAGTACTTACCGAGATATAAGCCCGCCAATTTGGTGCTGGATGCTCACCTGACGGCAACATCAAGTCCTGCCCCTTTCAGAAGTATTGCCGATATACTTTTTTTTCTAGTTTTCATTTTAATTTATATAATTTTTATGTTCTGATAATTACAATTTACAATAGTTCCTGTGATTTCATAGCCAATCTGTGTTCTAACACTAATATTATGTACTGAAATAGTACTCAGATAGTCACAATCACACCAACAGGTGAACATTTTTGCCTACCTTGGTCATTTACTATTGTCTATAAATATATATGAAGTATTTATAGGTCCCAGCAATGTTTTAGACATCCAGGAGTATATATGAAACTCCTTGAAGAATGGTGTTATGACAATTGCCAAGATAACTACTGATAAGGCAGTGACATTGATGAATGAATGTGTGCAGGGAACCCTCACTCTTTCACTCTGTATCTATCTGTCTATCTGTCTGTATCTCTGTCTGTGTTTGTCTAGCTCTGCTTATCTGTCTTTCTGTCTGCCTGTGTGCCTGGAGTATATGAAACTCCTTGAAGAATGGTGTGTTGACAAGTGTCAGATAACTCTTGACAGCCCAGTGACATTTGATGTCAGCAGTGCTGGAGGGAACCCTCCCTTTTTCAATGTCTGCCTGTCTGTCTATCTGTCTGTGTCTGCCTGTATCTGTCTGTCTGTTTGTCAAGCTCTGCTTATTTGTCTAACTCTACTTATCTGTCTTTCTGTCTGCCTGTGTGTGTGTGTGTGTGTGTCTTTCCGTCTGCTTGTCTCAGTCTCAGAGTGCGGCTCGTAAGCCAACAGGTATTATACACGATGCAGAAGTGACGATGCGTATTATTTGCCAGTCATGCTTATTATTATTATGTTGGTAGACAGCAACCACCCAGGGAGGTACTACCATCCTGCCAGGTGACTGTGAAACAGAAACCTGAAACTGTTTTACATGATGGTAGGATTGCTGGTGTCTTTTTTCTGTCTCATAAACATGCAAGATTTCAGGTACGTCTTGCTACTTCTACTTACACTTAGGTCACGCTACGCAAACATGTACACGTTTATGTATACACACTCATCTGAGTTTTCTTTGATTTTATCTTAATAGTTCTTGTTCTTATGGCTTTTCCTTTCATATCCATGGGGAAGTGGAATAAGAATCTTTCCTCCGTAAGCCATGCGTGTTGTAAAAGTCAACTAAAATGCCGGGAACAATGGGCTAGTAACCCCTTTTCCTGTATAGCTTACTAAAAAGAAAAAGAAGAAAACCGTCAAAGTGGGATGTTTGAATGTGAGTGGATGTTGTGCGAATGATAAGAAAGAGATGATTGTAGATGTTATGAATGAAAATAAGCTGGATGTCCTGGCTTTACGTGAGACAAAGCTGAAGGGGTTAGGAGAGTTTCAGTGGGGAGAAATAAATGGGATTAGGTCAGGGGTTCAAATAGTTAGAGCTAAAGAAGGAGTGGCAATAATGTTGAATAATCAGTTATGGCAGGTAAAGATGGAATATAAATGTATAAATTCAAGGATTATGTGGAGTAAAATAAAGGTAGGATGTGAAAAGTGGGTTATAGTAAGTGTTTATGCACCTGGAGAAGAGAAGTGTAGAGGAGAGAGAGAGATTTTGGGAAATGTTGATTGTGTGGGGCTGTATAACCCTTGTGGTTTAGCGCTTCTTTTGATTATAATAATAATGATTGTTTGGTAATAAGTAATACATATTTCATGAAAAAGAGGATAAATAAATATACAAGGTATGATATAGCACGTAAGGAAAGTAGTTGGATTATGTATTGGTGGATAAAAGGTTGATGGGTAGGCTT
The DNA here is from genome assembly GCA_009830355.1 of Cherax destructor. NCBI lineage: Eukaryota > Metazoa > Arthropoda > Malacostraca > Decapoda > Parastacidae > Cherax > Cherax destructor. The sequence goes on along the minus strand of WNWK01003433.1, from coordinate 84,819 downwards.
CAGGATGTACATGTTTATAGAGGGGCAACGGATATATCAGATCATTATTTGGTTGTAGCTACAGTTAGAGTAAAAGGTAGATGGGACAAAAAGAAAATGGCAACAGCAAGTAAGAGAGAGGTAAAAGTGTATAAACTAAGGGAGGAGGAAGTTAGGGTGAGATATAAGCAACTATTGGCAGAAAGGTGGGCTAGTGCAAGTAGGAGTAGTGGGGGGGTTGAAGAGAGTTGGGATAGTTTTAAAAATGCAGTATTAGAATGTGGGGCAGAAGTTTGTGGCTATAGGAGGGTGGGTGCAGGAGGAAAGAGGAGTGAGTGGTGGAATGAAGAAGTAAAGGGTGTGATAAAAGAAAAAGGTAGCTTATGAGAGGTTTTTACCAAACAGAAGTGTTAATAGAAGAGCAGAGTATATGGAGAGTAAAAGAAAGGTGAAGAGAGTGGTGAAAGAGTGCAAAAGAAGAGCGGATGAAAGAATGGGAAAGGCTCTGTCAAGAAATTTTGCTGAAAACAAGAAAAAATTTTGGAGTGAGATAAACAAGGTAAGAAAGCCTAGGGAACGAATGGATTTGTCAGTTAAAAACAGAGTAGGGGAGTTAGTAGATGGGGAGCTGGAGGTATTGGGTAGATGGCGGGAATATTTTGAGGAACTTTTAAATGTCAATGAAAAAAGGGAGGCGGTAATTTCATGTACTGGCCAGGGAGGTACAACATCGTTTAGGAGTGAAGAAGAGCAGGATGTGAGTGTGGGGGAGGTGCGTGAGGCATTACGTAGAATGAAAGGGGGTAAAGCAGCTGGAATTGACGGGATCATGACAAAAATGTTAAAAGCAGGGGGGATATAGTGCTGGAGTGGTTGGTATTTTTGTTTAATAAATGTATTTTCTTTTTGGGGATTTTCTTTCTTTTTGGGTCACCCTGCCGCGGTGGGAGACGGCCGACTTGTTGAAAAAAAAAAAAAAAATGTATGAAAGAGGGGAAGGTACCTAGGGATTGGCAGAGAGCATGTATAGTTCCTTTATATAAAGGGAAGGGGATAAAAGAGTGTAAAAATTATAGGGGAATAAGTTTACTTAGTATACCAGGTAAAGTGTATGGCAGGGTTATTATTGAAAGAATTAGAGGTAAGACAGAGAGTAGGATTGCAGATGAGCAAGGAGGCTTTAGTGGGGGTAGGGGATGTGTAGATCAAGTGTTTACAGTGAAAAATATTTTTTTTTTTTTTTTTTTCCAACAAGTCGGCCGTCTCCCACCGAGGCAGGGTGACCCAAAAAGGAAAAAAATCCCCAAAAAGAAAATACTTCCATCATTATTCAACACTTTCACCACACTCATACATAATCACTGTCTTTGCAGAGGAGCTGAGATACAACAGCTGAGAATTGTCCCTCCCAGCTTTCACTATCCCAGACCCCTCCTTTAAAGTGCAGGCATTGTACTTCCCATTTCCAGGACTCAAGTCCAACTAAATCAATTAACTGGTTTCCCTGAATCCCTTCACAAAATGTTACCCTGCTCACACTCCAACAGATCGTCATGTCCCAAAAACCATTCGTCTCCATTCACTCCTATCTAACACGCTCACACATGCTTGCTGGAAGTCCAAGCCCCTCGCCCACAATACCTCCTTTACCCCTTCCCTCCAACCTTTTCTAGGACGACCCCTACCCCGCCTTCCTTCCCCAACAGATTTATACGCTCTCCAAGTCATTCTACTTTGATCCATTCTCTCTAAATGACCAAACCACCTCAACAACCCCTCTTCAGCCCTCTGACAAATACTTTTAGTAACTCCACACCTTCTCCTAATTTCCACATTCCAAATTTTCTGCATAATATTTACACCACACATTGCCCTTAGACAGGACATCTCCACTGCCTCCAGCCTCCTCCTCGCTGCAGCATTTGCAACCCATGCTTCACACCCATATAAGAGTGTTGGTACCACTATACTTTCGTACATTCCCTTTTTTGCCTCCATGGATAACGTTTTTTGTCTCCAGATACCTCAACGCACCACTCACCTTTTTTCCTTCATCAATTCTATGGTTAAACTCATCCTTCATAAACCCATCCGGGAATAAGTTTACTGAGTATACCAGGTAAAGTGTATGGCAGGGTTATTATTGAAAGAATTAGAGGTAAGACAGAGAGTAGGATTGCAGATGAGCAAGGAGGCTTTAGAGTGGGTAGGGGATGTGTAGATCAAGTGTTTACAGTGAAGCATATATGTGAACAGTATTTAGATAAAAGTAGAGAAGTTTTTACTGCATTTATGGATTTAGGAAAGGCATATGATAGTGGATAGGGGAGCAATGTGGCAAATGTTGCAAGTGTGTGGAATAGGTAGTAAGTTACTGAAGGCTGTAAAGAGTTTTTATGAAGATAGTGAGGCTCAGGTTAGGGTGTGTAGGAGAGAGGGAGATTACTTCCCGATAAAGGTAGGTCTTAGACAGGGATGTGTAATGTCACCATGGTTCTTTAATATATTTATAGATGGGGTTGTAAAAGAAGTAAATGCTAGGGTGTTGGGGAGAGGGGTGGGATTAAATTATGGAGAATTAAATGCAAAATGGGAGTTGACACAGTTACTTTTTGCTGATGATACTGTGCTTATGGGAGATTCTGAAGAAAAGTTGCAATGGTTAGTGGACGAGTTTGGGAGTGTGTGTAAAGGTAGAAAGTTAAAAGTGAACATAGATAAGAGTAAGGTGATGAGGGTATCAAACGATTTAAATAAAGAAAAATTGGATATCACATTGGAGAGAGGGATTATGGAAGAAGTAAATGTTTTCAGATATTTGGGAGTTGACGTGTCAGTGGATGGGTTTATGAAGGATGAGGTTAACCATAGAATTGATGAAGGAAAAAAGGTGAGTGGTGCGTTGAGGTATCTGTGGAGACAAAAAACTTTATCCATGGAGGCAAAGAAGGGAATGTACGAAAGTATAGTGGTACCAACACTCTTATATGGGTGTGAAGCATGGGTTGCAAATGCTGCAGCGAGGAGTCGGCTGGAGGCAGTGGAGATGTCCTGTCTAAGGGCAATGTGTGGTGTAAATATTATGCAGAAAATTCGGAATGTGGAAATTAGGAGAAGGTGTGGAGTTACTAAAAGTATTTGTCAGAGGGCTGAAGAGGGGTTGTTGAGGTGGTTTGGTCATTTAGAGAGAATGGATCAAAGTAGAATGACTTGGAGAGCGTATAAATCTGTAGGGAAAGGAAGGCGGGGTAGGGTCGTCCTAGAAAGGTTGGAGGGAAGGGGTAAAGGAGGTATTGTGGGCGAGGGGCTTGGACTTCCAGCAAGCATGTGTGAGCGTGTTAGATAGGAGTGAATGGAGACGAATGGTTTTTGGGACATGACGATCTGTTGGAGTGAGTGTGAGCAGGGTAACATTTTGTGAAGGGATTCAGGGAAACCAGTTAATTGATTTAGTTGGACTTGAGTCCTGGAAATGGGAAGTACAATGCCTGCACTTTAAAGGAGGGGTCTGGGATAGTGACAGCTGGGAGGGACAATTCTCAGCTGTCGTATCTGAGCTCCTCTGCAAAGACAGTGATTATGTATAAGTGTGGTGAAAGTGTTGAATGATGATGAAAGTATTTTCTTTTTGGGGATTTTTTTTCTTTTTGGGTCACCCTGCCTCGGTGGGAGACGGCCGAATTGTTGAAAAAAAAAAATCTACAAGCATTGTATAGCACTTTGCCTGGAATTTTTGGGTTATCCTAGATAATTTACACTATGTATAATAACTGTACTTATGTGTACATGTGAGAGAGAGAGAGAGATAGATATAGGACATATAGATATAGACAAAGATATAGACAGTTATAGACAGATAGAGAGACAGCCAAAGCCAGCCAGCCTGCCAAATATATATGAACGGCCGACGTGTTGAAAGAAGAAGAAGAAGAACAAAGAAGGAACACTGCAGCAGGCCTACTGGCCCATGCAAGGCAGGTCCATGTCACCCCCCAGCTTCGACCAATGACCCACCTAGTCAGGTCACATCCTCTGAAGGAAGGAGCATGGCATCAGACCTAGTAGCACAAGCTAGTCAGGTCCAACTCACACCCACCCACAGCCACTCATGTATTTATCTAACCTATTTTTACTTTCCTCTTATAAGGGGAGTGTTAATGCAACATGACATCAGTGAATCCCTGGTGTTTGAAATAGTATTTGCTCTAGCTGGCACTCAATTGAACTGGTGCTCCCACAAGGTACTAAGTGGTCCCAGATTTTTTTAATATTGTGCACACTGAGGGCGCAGACCCATTCTCTCATGTCTAGGCGACTCAGGCCTATCGCACTAAATTTGAAGGAATGAAAAATAAAACGTAGAACTACGTTCGGGGCAGTACGCATGTGAACGTATATCTACGTGTGGACAGTTTAAGGGTTAAGTAGACGGTGCTTGAGCATTTAGCAGGCATGTGTGAGCCTGTTTCTGGAGACAGAAGATTTTAGGGATTTTTGGCTTGCTGTTGGAGTGTGAACAATGTAACATTTACGAAAAAGTTAAGAGAATGATCAGCTTGAATACTACTAGAGTAGGGAAATAAAGGACCTACTCTCTGATGGAATGAGATGTTACAATTCAGAAGGTAATTGAATTGCAATGTCTGCAAACTTATGGTAAGTCATCTGTTGAAAAAATACACAGTTTACATTACAGTGGACCCCCGGTTTTCGTTATTTTTTCGTTCCAGAATGCTGTTCAAGTGCCATTACCAAATGAATTTATTCCCATAAGGAATATAATGTAAAGTAGACTAGTCCTTTTAGACCCCCAAAAATACACTTACAAAAGCATTTAAAAAAATACACTTACATAAAAGGGCGAGTTTGGAGCAGGACGAACACCGGGGGTCCACTGTATATGAATAATACTAAATTATTTTATTTTACTAACACATTGGCCATTTCCCAATGAGGTAGGGTGACCCAAAAAAAGAAGAAACACTTTCATCATTCACTCCATCACTGTCTTGCAAGAGGTGAACCTACACCAAAGTTAAAAAAAAACTGCAAAATATTGGCACCCCTCCTCCAGAATGCAGGCACTGTACTTCCTACCTCCAGGACTTGAGTCTGGTTAACTGGTTTCCTTGAATCCCTTCGTAACTGTTATTTTGTTCACACTCCAACAACACGTTAAGTCATAACCATTTGCCTCCACTCACTTCAACCTAACGCACATGCACACACGCGCACGCTTGTTGGAAGTCTTAAGCCCCTTGTACACACAACCTCCTTTACCCCCTCCCTCCAACCTCTCCTTGAACAACCCCTACCCCGCCTTCCTTCCACTACAGATTTATATGCTCTTCAAGTCATTCTAGTTTGTTCCATCCTTTCTAAATGTTTGAATCACCTCAACCCCTCTGGATAATAATTTTAGAAATCCTCCACCTCATTCTAATCTCCAAGCTACAGATTCTTTGCATGATATTCACATCACACATTTCCACTGCCTCCAGCCTTCTCCTTGTTGCAACATTCACCACATAATGCTTCCCATCCATAAAAGTGTTGGAACCACTTTACTCTCATACATTCTCCCTCTTTGCTTCTATGGATAATGTTCTTCGTCTCTACAGACTCCTAGGTGCACCACTCGCCTTTCTCTCCCCCTCGTCAATTCTGTGATTCACCTCGTCTTTCGTACACCCATCTGCTGACAAGTGCAGTCCCAAATATCTGAATACATTCACTTCCTCTGCCTCTAATCTGATATCCAATCTTTCATTACCTAAATTTTTTGTTATCCTCATCACCTTGCTCTTTTCATTTTTTCCTCTGTGTTCTTGTCCTTACCCTTTGTGGGCCGCCAGCTTCATTGCAGCGCTCCTTTCCTAGAATATGACTAACTCCACTACTACTACTTCCACTACCATTACTACTTCCACTATTACCCCTCCACCACTTTCTTGTCCCCTTCCCTGTCTGCCTGCCTATATATAACCCCTTCCACCTGTCCTTTGTGTTAGTGTGACTTTGTAAATGGTCCAAGTCGGACCGAAACGTCGTCGTAAGCTCCTCTTTTCTATGTGCGGGTTGTGTGCGTTTTAATCTTATTTTGTCGCAAGGAGTTCTTTCCCTTTCTGCAAACCTGGTACTACAGGACATGAGGCCTCCCACTATTGTCCCATTGCTCTTACCAGTGCAGTTTGCAAGGTGATGGAATGTCTGGTAAAAAAAGATTTGATGTGGTATTTAGAGACAATAGTCTCCCCACTAGTCAATATGGCTTTTGTAAGGGCCATTCTACCATTGACCCCTTACTATGCTTGGATATGTACATGTATGTTCGTAATGCCTTTGCCAATAACCACTCAGTTATCACCATCTTTTTTGACCTTGAGAAGGCATATGACACAACTTGGAGGTATAACGTCTTGTCCCAAGCCCACTCCTTAGGCCTCCGAGGCAATCTACAATTTTTCCTTAAGAACTTCTTAACCGAGAGAGATTTCTGTGTTCGGATTAATGATATGCTTTGTCCAAGATGGTGTCCCCCAGGGATGTGTTCTGAACATAATTTTTCTTCTTGCTATAAATGATCTGGCATCTATTCTTCCATCTAATATTTGGTCATCACTCTGTTGATGACTTTGCTGTAGTTTGTGCAAGCGCTGACTGTCACTTCATTGCAGTTTCTCTCCAGCACGTGGTCAACCGCATTTCCAATTGGGCCACTACTAATGGGCTTAAATTTTCTAGTACTAAAACTTGCCAAATTATTTTCACTAGACATTGTCATCTCTGATCATCAATTGTACCAATATGACTCGCGTATCCCAGAACATAATAGTCAGATTTCTCGGCCTTCTGTTTAACTGTCGGTTATCCTGGAAACCTCACATTACCTCTCTGAAGGCAACTTGTCATTACTGGTTGAATCTCATTAAAACCCTCGCTCATCTTTCATGGGGGGCTGATCATAGAACTCTCCTTCAACTACATTCAACTTAAATTTTATTGAAACTCGATTGTGGCGACCAGATATATTCAGCAACTCTTCCTAGCCTTAATCCCATCCATCACCAGGGATTACGTTTATGCCTTGGTGCTTTTCGGTCTTCACTGGTTGAGAGCCTCTATGCAGAGGCGAATATTTCATCCTTGACTGATCGCCGTGATTCTCATTGCCTTCGCTATTATGTTCGCTCTCATGACCTCCGCAATCCTTCAATATATAAGACATTAGTAGACATTCTTATTTGTTTGTCACCCCTGTTTACTCCATCTCGTTTCTCTTTGCCTACATTCGCTCTTGTCTTCTCTTCAGTTACCACCTTTCTATGTTCATGTAGCATCTCACTTTTTCCTGCCCCCTTGGGAAGTTCTGACGGTTTGTGTCTGTTCTTTCCCACTGCAATGTGCGAACACCCAACTGCCTATGGTGGCTTCTCGCTCTCTTTTTCTTAACTACTTCTAATCTCATTCTCATGCCATCACAGTGTACACCAATGGTTCCAAGTCTTCTGACGGCATCAGATTCGCAGCAGTGCTTCTGGACAGCGTCGTGCTAGGGCATTTATTATCTCGGCTAGCATTTTTATGGCTGATTTGTATGCTATTCTCATTGCACTTACCCGTATTGCATCTATGCCTGTGTCACCATTTGTGGTCATTTCCGAATCCCTTAGTGCTTTACAGGCTATACAAAAATTTGACACACCTGGTTTTTTGTATCCAACTTTGGTTATGCCGTATCTCTAGCAAGCACAAAGATATTGTTTTTTGTTGGGTCCCTAGCCATGTTGATGTACAGGGCAATGAGAAGGCAGACACTGCTGCTCGGTCAGCAGTACATGACCCAGTTTCATATACAGTCAACTCCCGGTGCTCGACGGCGTCAGAGGCCGTCCAAATTGGTGTTCAACGGGTTTTTTTTTACAAGAATTTTGGCTCGGTATTAGGCGGTCGCTTGGAGTTGGACGAGTTGGCTATCCGTCCCGGACTCGTACGCGTGGGCCGTGGCCCAGCTGGGCGCCCAGGCACTCAGTGTGCTATTGTTTACAAGCGAGCGACCACTACCCACACACCACCCACGCATTCATACCATATATATTGTCATTATTCCAGTGTTTTTAGTGCTTGCAACTGCTAAATAAGCCACCATGGGCCCCAAGAAAGCTCCTAGTGCCAAGCCTGTGGTAAAGTATGTCAGAAATACAGTAGATAGCAAAATATGAAAGTGGAGTGCGTGTCACTGAGCTGACCAGGCTCTATGGCAAATCCCATTCAACCATCTCTTCCATTTTGGCCAAGAGAAAGGAAATCAAGGACTCTGTTGTTGGGAACGGTGCAAGCATGGTCACAAAACAGAGATCTCAAGTGCTGGAACAAGTGGAAACTTTGTTGTTGGTGTGGATCAACGAGAAACAGTTAGCAGGAGATAGTGTTACGCAGGCAATAATATGTGAAAAAGCAAGGCAGTTGCATGATGATCTCGTCAAGAAAATGCCTGCAACGAGTGCTGAAGTGAACGAATTTAAAGCCAGCAAAGGCTGGTTTGACAGATTTAAAAAGCGAAGTGGCATACATAGTGTTGTGAGGCATGGTGAGGCAGCCAATTCTGACAAAAGTGCGGCTGAAAAATATGTGCAGGAATTCCAGGGGTACATAGAGGCTGAACAATTCCAACCCCAACAAGTGTTCATTTGTGACGAAACAGGCCTGTTTTGGAAGAAAATGCCAAACAGGACCTTCATTACACAGGATTAAAAGGCACTCCCAGGACATAAGCCTATGAAAGACAGGTTAACTCTCATGATGTGTGCTAATGCCAGTGGTGATTGCAAAGTGAAGCCTTTACTGGTGTATCATTCTGAAAATCCCCGAGTGTTTGGCAGATGCGGTATCACCAAGTCTAATTTGTGTGTGATGTGGAAGTCTTAACAAAAAGGCATGGGTCACTAGGGAAATTTTCCTTGATTGGTTCAAAAACATGTTTGGCCCCAGTGTGAAGAAATATCTCGAGGAAAATAATTTGCCACTTAAGGGCCTCCTGATAATGGATAATGCTCTTGGTCATCCTCGAGACTTGGCAGAGCAAATTGTGCAGGGCTGTGAGTTAATCAAAGTGAAGTTCTTGCCCCCTAATACACCTACTCTCCTCCAGCCCATGGACCAGCAGGTCATTTGCTACTTTAAAAAACTCTACACCAAAGCAATGTTTCAAAAGTGCTTTGATGTGACCACAGACATGGATATGACCCTAAAAGAATTTTGGAAAAATCGTTTCCATATCCTGCATTGTGTAAAGCTTATAGGTAAGGCTTAGGAGGGAGTGACTACCAGGACTTTGAACTCTGCCTGGAGAAAATTGTGGCCAGACTGTGTCCTAGATTTTGAAGGTTTTGGGGCTGAGCCTCAGAACCCTGAGCCTGAGCCTGTTGTGCAAGAAATTGTGGAACTGGGCAAGTCCAAGGGGTTGGAGGTGAGTGGTGAGGATGTGGAACAGTTGGTGGAGGAGCACAATGAAGAGCTAACCACTGAAGATCTGCAAGAGCTTCAACAGCAACAACAGACCACAGATCAGGAAAATGGTCCAGAGGAGGAGGTGGTGGAACCAAGATGGAAGAAGGTGCCTTCTTCAAAAATTAAGGAGATTTGTGCCCAATGGACTAATGTGCAAACATTTATGTATGATTATCACCCTAACCAAGATGTTGCAGGCCGTATATGCAACATGTTTAAATGACAATGTCTTGTCACATTTTAGGGACATTTTAAAGAACTGCCAGACACAGAGCTCCCTGGACAGATTTTTGGTTAGAGAGGGGTCCAGTGACTCTCAAGTTGGTCCTAGTGGCATTAAAAGAAAAAAGGCCAGTAACCCCAGAAAAGAACTTGGTACCTACAGTGTTAATGGAAGGGGATTTCCCTTCCAAACACTAGCATACTACTTCACCTTCTTCCCTCCTCCCGTCTTCCACACATCAACAACTCTTCAATAAATGTAAGTGACATGTTATTGTACTATTTATTTCTTAACTTTTTATAAAATTGTGTATAATTTAATGTCAAAAAGTTCTAAAAAATATTTTATTTTAATACTTTTGGATGTCTGGAATGGATTAATTTTATTTCCATTATTTCTTATGGGGAAAATAGAATCGGAGTTCGACCAAACCGGTGGTCGACGGGCCCTCTGGAACAGATTACCGATGAGAACCGGGGGTTGACTGTAGAGGTGTTCTGTTCACAGACTATTTTGCTGTAATTGCTACCCACCTTCACACCTGTTGGCAACAACATTGGTCTGATCTTACTACATAAATTACATTCTATTAAACTAAGTATGGGTTTCTGGCCATCTTCTTGTCATCAATGTCGAGATTGGGAGACTACTCTCCCGTCTTCGCATCGGGCACACTATGAACCCTCCTTTAACCCAGACACTCTCGTTGACTTTGACAGCAAATGATTTACTGTACAAACTCTGATGATGATGCTTCTAGCACTCCTCACAGCCCTCTATCTCAATCTCTTGCTACCCTCTACCCCTACACTATCCACTGCCCCGCTGCACTCCATGACCTAATAATCATCCCTCTTGCTACCCAATACCCACTGCCCTGCTGTGCTGTATGACCCTTGTAGCGCTTCTTTTTCATTATACAAATAAAAGCACCAACCATTCCAAAAATTTATTCCCCACCTACCTTTAACATTTCTGTCTTGATCCTATCAATCCCAGCTGCCTTACCCCTTTTCATTCTACCCACAGCCTCACACACCTTTCCCCCACACTCACATCTGGCTCTTCACTTCTACAAGATGTTATACCTCCCTGTCCAATGCATGAAATCACAGCTTCCCCATTTTCATCAATATTTAACATTCTTCAAAATATTCCCTCCATCTTCCCAATACCTCTAACTCTCCCTCTAGTAACTCTCCTCTCCTATTTTTAATTGTCAAATCCATTTGTTCCTTAGGCTTCCTCACCTTATTAATCACACTCCAAAACCTTTTCTTATTCTCAGCAAAATTTGTTGATAGCACCTCACTCTCTCACTTGCTCTCCTTTTACATTCATTCACCACTTTTTAAGCTCTTCTTTTTTTTTCTCTGTATACTCCTCCCTCCTTATATCACTATTTTGTAAAAAACTCTTATATTAATCATTAAAAATTAGTTACTTATCTGCAAAAGTAACCCTTATTTTAAATGAGTGAGATTCCTTAGTTTTGGGTTCCTCCACCCCTCAAGGGAGGTTCCTTGATGCTGGTGAGGGGCTCTTGATCTAGGGAATTGGATCTGTGCTCCAGTTCCCTGAATTAAGCCTGAATACCTTCCACATCCCTCCCCACAGGCGCTGCATAATCCTACGGGTTTAGCACTCCCTTTGATCATAATAATAATTTGGGTTCCTCCTTTCTGTAATGACCTCCACTGGGGCCCTCTTAATATGAATACACTTATATCATGATCACTAAAGTTCCTCCCCAACACCACCACTTCATATTTGCTCACTGCCCTCTTTCTAGATTGTGAATGCTGACTAGAAAAATAAACCAAGACCTATCAGACATATCCTGGGAATCAGACATGAGCCCCCTAAATACCCACCAGTGCCTAGAGAAGCTGAACACACCACTCACACCACTCACACCACTCACACCTCTCACACCACTCACACCTCTCACACCACTCACACCTCTCACACCTCTCACCACTCACACCTCTCACACCACTCACACAACTCACACCAATCACACCACTCACCTCTCACACCACTCACACCTCTCACACCACTCACACCTCTCACACCACTCACACCTCTCACACCTCTCACACCACTCACACCTCTCACACCACTCACACCTCTCACACCTCTCACACCACTCACAACTCTCACACCACTCACACCTCTCACACCACTCACACCTCTCACACCACTCACACCTCTCACACCACTCACACTACTCACTCATACTAACCCCAAGTTACCACCTTCACGTTCAGTGTTAACGTTACTTAACCTAGAGATACCCATGGAAATCACCGCCGCTAAAACTTAAAACCATCACCGCTACAAATTATGGTTTACTGTGCGTCTCTTGACGGCCTGATCAGCCAGGCTATTGGTTCTTGAAAATCTCAACTCTGAATAACCATAGCATCTAGGCTGACGAGTGATCATTTACGGAGACTTGTAGGTTGTCCTTGAAAAGACAGGAATCTGTTGGTCGATGTCTCTTATTTAAACGAATTGTTGCCCGTAATATTTATAGCTATATCTTAACGGGCTTAAGAGGTAGCACCAGGAGCTGAGACTCGACCCTTGCAAGCACAAACAGGTAAGATCAGATGGGTGAGGCTGTGTTTACCTTCTTGAAGCAACATAACGTACGTATGGAGGACTGGTATGTGTTTACCTTCTGAAGCAACATAACGTACGTATGGAGGACTGGTATGTGTTTACCTTCTGAAGCAACATAACGTACGTATGGAGGACTGGTATGTGTTTACCTTCTGAAGCAACATAGCGTACGTATGGAGGACTGGTATGTGTTTACCTTCTGAAGCAACATAACGTACGTATGGAGGACTGGTATTATTATTGCGTGACCAACCTAACATCTGTTAACCAAGGAAATATCTCGCAGGAAACATAGCTGTAATCCAGTAAAGAATGTTCAGATGAAGAAAGAATAGTCACAGTGCGAAGTATTCTCCTTTGTGGACACTAATGTTCTCCTTCGTGGACACTAATATTCTTTCGTGGCCACGGAAATTTATTCTCCTCGTGGCCACAGTAATATCTTTACTCGGGGCCCAAAAATGAAATATTCTTCGTCGTGGCCACAATGAAATATTCTTCGTCATGGCCACAATGAAATACTCTTCCTTGTGGCCACAATGAAATACTCTTCCTTGTGGCCACAATTAAATATTCTTCCTTGTGGCCACAATGAAATATTCTCCCTCGTGGCTACAATACATAGAGCGTATGAGGACTTGGGTAAAACCTCTTATAGTACCACACATGAGATTGATAAAAAAGATGAGTCGGTGTTCAGCAACCTACTAAATGACGCCAAGGTAGAAAATGCAGAAATATTTTTCACTCCAGCAGAAGGCCGCACAGACCAACTAACTGACATTAGTACAAATCCCATAGATTTCGAAATAGAAATGGACAACATGCCCACTCACTCAGCACCTGGACCAGATTCATGGAATGCTCTATTTATAAAGAAGTGCAAAGTACCACTAGCACGAACCCTCAGTATTCTTGGAGAAAGAGCTTAGATTTAGGTGAAATACCGGAGGCCTTAAAGAGTGCAGACATAGCCCCTTTTTGCATAAGGAAGCTAGTAGAACACTAGCTAAAAATTACAGACCAGTAGCCCTAACTTCTCACATAATAAAAATCTTCGAAAGAGTGATGAGACGGCAGATTACATATTTCATGGACCAGCACAACCAGCATAACCCGAACCAGCATAGTTTTAGAGCAGGACGATCATGCCTGTCACAGCTGCTGAACCATTATGACATAATTACGGAGGCATTGGAAGAAGACCAAAACGCAGATGTGATTTACACAGATGTGATATACGAAACTCAAGAGGGTCACCAAATAGAACGAAAGGAACACATAAAGACCTGGGAATAATTATGTCAGCTGACCTTTCTTTTTAAAGACCATAACAAGACAAAGATCACGACAGCCAGGAAGATGACGGGGTGGGTATTGAGAACTTTCAAAACAAGGGAAATAATGCCGATGGTGACACTCTTCAAATCGCTAGTGCTCCCTCATTTAGAATATTACTCGGTGCTGACGGCCCCGTTCAAAGCAGGAGAAATATCAGAGCTGGAACAAATACAGAGATCATTTACGGCTCACATTGAACCAGTAAAGTACCTAAATTACTGGGAACGCCTTCAAGTCTTGAACATGTACTCATTGGAGCGGAGGAGAGAGACGTGATAATATATATATGGAAAGTACTCGAGGGCCTGGCCCCAAATCTGTACAGTGCCATAACATACTGGAGTGAGAGATATGGGAGGAAGTGTAAAATAACTCAGTGAGGAGCAGGGGTGCGTGGGGACAATTAGGGAGCACTGTATCAACATCCGGGGTCCCAGACTATTCAACATCTTACCAGAAGATATCAGAAACACAGCTGGAACAAGTGTAGAAGCCTTCAATAGGAAACTGGACAAGTATTCACCAGGTGCCAGATCAACCAGGCTGTGATGGATATGTGGGGCAGCGGGCCTCCAGCAGCAACACCCTGGTAGACCAGGCAAGCACCAGACGATCCTGGCCCATGGCCGGGCCTCCGAGAGAAGCTAAACTCTCGAAACTCTTCAAAGGTAAAGGTATAAGGTACGCGGTATTGGAGAACTCTTCCTTGGGTCGAGAGGGCTGGGTCACCATCTGAAAAGACCCGGGCCAGGACAGTACCGGCAGTAATGGGTCGAGGCATGGCTGACCGATAGGCAACAATTTTCATAAATGGAGAGAAATCAGATTTGAAACCCATCACAAATGTCATTCAACAGAGATCAGTTTTGGGCCCTTTGTTTACTCTCTACATATACACTATAGATAAGGGAAATCAAAGTACCGATAACAAATCGAACGACAAATAAATGCTGAGGGCACCAGGGAGCTTCAGGATAATTTAAGAACATAACGAAGGAACACAGTAGCAGGCCTACTGGCCCATGCAGATCCAAGTCACACCCACCCACAGCTACTCATATACCCATCCAACCTATATTTAAAGCTACCCAAAGCTCTTGCTTCAGTGACGCTGCCTGGGAGTTTGCTCCACTATTGCCAAGCCAGTACTGTACTTGCAAATATCATTTCTAAATCTAAATTTCTCCATCTTGAATCCATTGCTGCTGGACGTGTATTGGGTAGATATTTTCAACGCGATGTTTATATCTCCTGCATTTATTCCTGTTTTTTCCCTAATTACAGTATACGCTTTTCCAAAGAGTGCAAGTTCAGTGCCTTCAGACTATTTTTGCAGGAAAGGTTTGTAATAAATAAAATCAATTTCGTCATCCTTCTCTGTACATTTTCGAGAGCAATTATTTCCATCCAGTAATATGGAGACCAGAACTGGCCAGCATAATCTAAATAAAGTCGAACCAAAGATATATAAGTTGAAGGCTAACTTTCGTACTATTGTTAATTACACTTTATATGAAATTTGTGATCAGAAAAGTGGCAGATGCAGTTCATTGTAGGCAGATGTAAGGTCTTTATCATTAGAAAAGAAAATAACCGAGGCACTTCTAAATAATATGACACCTCTAAACTAAATAATATGGCACTTCTAAACTAACTAATATAGAACTTAAATGCGAAAAAAGGACAGAAGTTTTGATTATCAGGAAATCTAAAGAACAAAGGCAACAGTGCATAAGTTGTCACAATAAATTAAGCTAACAGATTTCTTTGCTTCATTTCAAGAAATAAAAGTAATAAAATCCAAAGGTTATACTAACAATTCTACATATAGTTGGTGAAGCCTCGTTTAATTAAATTATGCTACTCGGTTCTGGTCGCCATATTGTAGAATGAATACCAATGTCCTGGCTAATATACAGAAAAATGAGGACTAAGATTAATCCAGTGTCAGAAATATTTTCCATGAACATGGATTAAAAAAACTGAACTTATACCCTTTAGGAAGTTTAGGTGTACAAATAGAAAAAAAAAAGTAGGCGTAGATTGTCACGTTCAGTATAGTAGTCCGGGAATACGTTTTTTTTAACTTGTCCGAGATCTTGGCAACATCTCTACATCTCTCTCCAGCCTCTGACCATTCTGACGTCGTACCTCCTACTGAACGACAAAGACTCACGAAATCGTAATGACACGATTGCAAACAAACCATAAACAGGGTTAGAACCGCGATCAGTCTCAAAACTCCAGTTCGTAGCGTTAGCCACTGGGCCAGTTTTGAGACTCTGATCGCGGGTTCTAACCCCCCCGTTGTATAGTTTGTTTAACTGACAAAGATTCCGGTGAGGGAAACGTTTCCATGACGAATGCCCTGTTCCACAACTGTCTCATTTACATGCAGTACTGGTCAGTATTGGATATTTTTGGACAAAAATAAAAGTTGCCGAGTAAAATAATCTGCCAAGTAGTCATCGAAGCCAGACTATAAAAATATGTTAGACAAGTATATTTGTGTGCTGATGATCCACCTAGCATGGGCTAATAGGCCTATAATTGAGTCTGAAAGGTCGTTCTGGACATAACGGTCTGACTGGCTGATGCATCATTTGGTGGCGAAGGACAACATAGCACGCTTGGCGAAGAACGACAAAGCACGCTTGGCGAAGGACGACATAGCACGCTTGGCGAAGAACAACATAGCACGCTTGGCGAAGGACGACATAGCACGCTTGGCGAAGGACAACAGCACGCTTGGGGAAGGACGACATAGCACGCTTGGCGAAGAACGACATAGGACGCTTGGCGAAGAACGACATAGCACGCTTGGCGAAGAACGGCATAGGACACTTGGCGAAGAACGACATAGGACGCTTGGCGAAGAACGACATAGGACGCTTGGCGAAGAACGACATAGCACGCTTGGCGAAGAACGGCATAGGACACTTGGCGAAGAACGACATAGCACGCTCGGTTTTTTTGTAGTGTCTCAAGTAGACTTCACTACTTCCACACACGATTTATTTGTAGTTTTTGTTTCATAAAAACTTGTGCTTAATTTTCAGAATAATAAAGGAAGGAGGTGCACTGTTTGAAAACTTTCGTCTTATTGCAGGCATAGGTTTATGTTCCCGAGGGAGGGGGAAGGTATGTGTTCGTGACAGAAGGGACTGGGGTACCTTTGCCTAATTTCATCTAGGGGCACACAAATACCAGGACAGCCACTAGCTGGTCTCAGGTAGAAGCCGAAGGACTTACCTAAGCGTCCGTCTCGTTGTCTGGTGATGGCTATACTAATCGCCTCGACCTTACTCACCCACACTTCTGTGGGACAGTGGAGGTGCGGAGTGCTCCCCTTGCCAGGTCAGAGTAAGCTTCCCACAGGATAAGCTTACAGATGTTTATCCAGATGTGATATATTTATAGAGATTGCTGTTTAAAGTTTCTTGTGTTTACATATTTAAATGACTGTCATAGACATACAGTGGTGATGAAGGTAAATGGTTCAGAGAACCAATTTAGATACGTGTGTTCACTTGGCATCTTATTGTTAAAACGTTTCGCCGTCACATAGTGGCTTTCATCAGTCAATATAAAGAAGAATGGTGAAGATCAGGAGTTTGAGGTAATCAGTCTTCAACCTGGGGTTGATGTAATCAGTCCATCAGTCTTGATAAGAATACATCATATGTTGTATTTGTTCAAGTCCATCAGTCTTGATAAGAATACAACATATGCTGAATTCTTATCAAGATTGATGGACTGTTCATGGACCCCAGGCTGAGGGACTGATTACCTCAAACTCCTTCTTATCTTCACCATTCTTCTTGTAATGGACTGATGAAGCCACTGTGGTGAAACGTTTCCACAATAAAGATACCCAATTGTTGAACGTGTCTAATTTATCATACAGTGTGGTGAATTTGGATTATTTATCCGGGGAGACAAACCCAATCGGCAAAAAAAAGACGGTGCAGTGGAAGGCCCATGGTAACCAGCACCTGTATACACTCTAACTATGAATGTAAACTACACACTGCACCACTAGGGTGTTAATGTATTTCTCTAGCCTACTAGTAAAACCCCAGCATGAGGGGCGCTGCTCCAAAGGTTACCAGAACGTGTTGCATTGTAGGCTGGTACAGTGGGTGTCGTATTCAAGAGCATCCTGTTCTAAATCCACGTTGTTGCCTCAGGTAAATGAAAGCAAGAAAAAGTAACAAAGTTTTCGTAGGAAATTAATAACAGGGAAAAAATTACATTTTTTTAAGTATATTTTAATCATATACTGATTGGTTAGGCGAATATTGCAAGCGTCTCCATGAAAGAAGTCTGCCAGTCATCGTACAGTTCTCTTGTTGAGTCATACAATAGTTACGAAGCCGTTCTTTGTGGCGGATTACCACAACAACCTTCTAAATAACGGTGATCATTGCTCTTTTACCGCTCTGAATGGAACGCACGGGCAAATTAATCAATTTATGCTTTTCAAGATGGCTACGAATTGCCTCGGCAATTATTGATTCCATAAATTTACCAACTATGGAGGTAAGGCTTATTGGTCTATAGTTCGAAGCTAAGGACCTGTCACCTGCCTTGTAAATAGGTATTACATTTGCCCTTTTCCACTTGTCTGGCATATATTTAGTTGGGTTAGGGCCTGACAACCTCACACTCCTCCTGTTCTTCACGATTCTCCTTTGTATGGACTGATGAAGCCACTGTGTGGCGAAACGTTTCCTCAATAAAGATACCCAAGTGTTGCATATGTGTCTAATTTACCAACTCGTCGGTTCTCTGAACCATTCATTCATATAAAAGGAAACATGACAAGAAGGCTTATATAAGGGGCAAGACTACACCTCACAGTCACATCACACTAACAAAGACAACACCTCACAGTAGCGTAACATCGCACGACTCTGTGAAGAGGAACATAAGAAAGGACCTGAAACTCTTCAGGTCCTCTATTTTTTCATAGTGGTTGTCTTGCATATATATATATATATATATAATATATATATATATATTATATATATATATATATATATATATATATATATATATATATATATATATTTTTTTTTTTTTTTTTTTTATTAACACAACGGCCGATTCCCACCAAGGCAGGGTGGCCCGAAAAAGAAAAACTTTCATCATCATTCACTCCATCACTGTCTTGCCAGAGGGGTGCTTTACACTACAGTTATAAAACTGCAACATTAACACCCCTCCTTCAGAGTGCCGGCACTGTACTTCCCATCTCCAGAACTCAAGTCCGGCCTGCCGGTTTCCCTGAATCCCTTCATAAATGTTACTTTGCTCACACTCCGATTAGGTAAAACTGGTCAATTAGCAAGAAGTCATCTAAAATTAAGTCCTTTCTAAAATTTTATCTTATACGTTTAAAGATATTTTCTTTTCATTTATGTTAATGTAAGAATTTATAATTTTGTACCAAGAGAAACTTTGAAAACCTACCTAACCTTATTACAACAAGCGCAATTTAATTTAGCCTAACCCAACTAAATATATTCCAGACAAGTGGAAAAGGGCAAATGTAATACCTATTTACAAGGCAGGTGACAGGTCCTTAGCTTCGAACTATAGACCAATAAGCCTTACCTCCATAGTTGGTAAATTTATGGAATCAATAATTGCCGAGGCAATTCGTAGCCATCTTGAAAAGCATAAATTGATTAATGAATCTCAACACGGTCTTACGAATTTACTAACTTTTTCACTAAGGTCTTTGAGGAGGTAGATCATGGTAATGAATATGATATTGTGTATATGAAATTCAGCAAGGCTTTCGATTAAGTTCCATATCAGAGGCTACTGAGGAAACGTAAGGCACACGGAATAGGAGGAGAAATTTTTTCCTGGATAGAGGCATGGTTGACAAATAGGCGGCAGAGAGTTTGCATAAATGGAGAGAAATCAGAATGGGGGCACGTCTCAAGCGTTGTTCCACAGGGGTCAGTTTTGGGCCCCCTGTTGTTTACAATTTATATAAACGACATAGATGAGGGAATAAATAGCAACATAAGCAAATTTGCTGATGACACCAAAATAGGCCGTCCAATTCATTCTAATGAGGACATTAGAGCACTCCAGGATGATTTGAATAGACTGATGCAGTGGTCGGAGAAGTGGCAGATGCAGTTTAATGTAGACAAATGCAAAGTTCTAAATGTTGTGCAGGGCAATAACCATGCCACATATAAACTGAATAATGTACTTGTGATTACGAGAGGAGGATGACAAAGTTGATCTATGTATCAGATATTTTCCCTATGAGAATAGACTGAGGGCCCTGAATCTGCGCTCTCTAGAAAGGCGTAGAATTAGGGGGGATATGATTGAGGTGTATAAATGGAAAACAGGAATAAACAAAGGGGATGTAAATAGCGTGCTGAAAATATCCAACCAAGACAGGGCTCGCAGCAATGGTTTCAAGATGGAAAAATTCAGATTCAGGAAGGATATAGGAAAGCACTGGTTTGTTAATAGAGTTGTGGATGAATGGAACAATCTCCCGAGTACCGTCATAGGGGCTGAGACGTTGTGTAGTTTTAAAAATAGGTTAGATAAATACATGAGTGGGTGTGGGTGGGTGTGAGTTGGACCTGATTAGCTTGTGCTACTAGGTCAAATGTCGTACTAATTCCTTAAGTGGAAGTGGCCTGACTACCTGGAGATGGTTAACCCCAGGTAGGGTGTGGGTGGGTGTGAGTTGGTCCGGACTAGCTTGTGCTACTAGGTCAGATGCAGTGCTCCTTCCTTAAGTGAATGTAACCTGACCTGGCTGGGTCGGGGCATTGGCTTAAGCCAATTGGAGACTTGGACCTTCCTCGCATGGGCCAGTAGGCCTGCTGCAGTGTTCCTTCTTTCTTATGTTCTTATGTTTGTGACACAGGATTTCCCATCCCTGAAACCGTGCTGGCTGTTGTTGATAAGCTCATTCCTTTCTAGGTGCTCCACCACTCTTCTGATAATCTTCTCCATGACCTTGCATACTATACATGTCAGTAACACTGGTCTGTAGTTTAATGTTTCGTGTCTGTCTCCTTTTTTAAAAATTGCATTACATTTGCTGTCTTCCATACATCAGGTAGTCGCCCTGTTTTGATAGATGTGTTGAAGATTGTTAGTGGTACACATAGCGCCTCTGCTCCCTCTCTCAGGACCCATGGAGAGAAGTTATCTGGCGCCATCGCCTTTGAGGTATCTAGCTCGCTTAGCAGCCTCTTCACTTCTTCCTCGGTTGTATGTATTGTGTCCAACCCTTGATGGTGTACCCCACCCCTCCGCTGTGAACTCTTCTTTGAATCTCATGTTGAGCTCCTCACACACTTTGCGGTCATTTTTTGTTGTTTTCCTCCTGATGTATAGCTTTGGGTTAGATTTGGCTTTCGCTGTTATGTCATTCTTGTATTGTCTTTGGACCTCCCTTCTTACCTGTGCATATTCATTTCTGGCTCAACAACTGTTCACGTTATTCTCCTGGGTTCTTTGCCTTCTATAATTCTTCCATTCCCTAGAACACTTGGTTTTGACCTCCCTGCATCTTTGGGTGAACTACGGGCACATCCTGGCTTTTTCGTTATTCCTGTTAACCTTGGGTACAAACCTCTCCTCAGCTTCCTTGCATATTGCTGTCATATATTCCATCATATCGTTTACTGACTTCCCTGCAAGCTATCTGTCCCATTGAACCCCATGCAGGAAGTTCTTCATGTCTGCATAGTCCCCTTTCTTGTAGTTGGGCTTAATTCATCCAGCCCTTCCTGCTTCCCTCTCCACTTGTAACTCTACTATGTATTCAAAACTCAGAACCACACGATCACTGGCCCCAAGGGGTCTTTCCTATGTGATGTCCTCAATATCTGCACTACTCAAGGTGAATACTAGGTCCAGTCTCGCTGGATCATCCTCTCCTCTCTCTCTGGTAGTGTCCCTTACGTGTTGGTTCATGAGGTTTTCCAATACCACCTCCATCATCTTAGCCCTCCACGTTTCTTGGCCCCCATGTTGCTCCAAGTTCTCGCAATCGATTTCCTTATGGTTGAAGTCTCCCATGATCAGTAGCTTTGCCCTGCTCGCATGAGCCCTTCTGGCCACTTTGGACAGTGTGTCAACCATCGCTATATTACTCTCATCATACTCTTGCCTTTGCCTCCTGCTGTTCTGTGGTGGGTTATACATCACTGCAATTTCCATCTTGGGACCTCCAGACTGAAGTGTTCCTATTATGTAATTTCTTGCTTCTGCTCTGTCTCTGTCTCTCATCAAAATCCTATTGCTTTTTGATGAGCAGTGCAACTCCTCCACCCCCTCTGTTTCCTTTGTCTTTCCACAGGATCTGGTATCCCATTGGAAAGATGGCATCTGCTATCATCCCTGTGAGCTTGGTTTCAGTGAGGTCTATGATGTCCGGTGATACCTCTTTGACTCTTTCATGCCACTCCTCCCATTTATTCGTTATTCTGTGAGGGTGGGAGACCTGACAGTGTGCTGCAGGATTCTGCAGCATAGTGTAGGGTGGGGGCTGTAAGTGTCGATTGTGGTCTGTGTTGGGATAGCGTATTTGGTTGTGGGGTTCTGGGGATGGTTCTGTGTGTGCTTGTTCTTGTTGTTCTGCCCTGCTCTGGTTGTCCTCTGCTGATTCTGTCTTTGTCTCTCTTCCTAGCTCATTTCGCTTTTCTGTCCACTCCCTCAGCTGCTGTCATTCTGTTTTTGTTCTGTCTAGGAACACCCTCTTGTATGCTGACAATTCCTTCAGCCATGGTTTCTCTTGCAGGATCCTGTTTTGCACTGTTTCTGTCTTGAAAATCAGATTGACCGGTTGTTTTCTCCCCTTCAAGTACCCCTCTATTCTCTGAAAATTTACTATCTCAGACATGTCCTCTTCACCTATTTCTTTGATGATGTTCCTCCTGCCATCTTTCATTGTGTGTCCTTAACTCGCTCTCCTGAAGCCCGTGAATAAACACTGACTTTTCCCTCTCTTCCTCCCATTGCCTTTCCCTCTGTCTCCCCAATGTTTTCCTGTAGCTCTTGGTGGCTACTGGTTCCCATTTGTACATGGCCAATTTCTCCCTAATGTTTTCCTTTAGCTCTTGGTGGCATAATTGTGCCTCTGCATGTGACCTATCCCCCTCTCTACCTTCACCCCCCACCACCACCCCTGCTCTCAGCTGCTCTTCCCCTTCATTCCTCGCCCTGCTGGTGGCTGACAGAGCCTTAGCATTAGTTATGTCTCCTTCCTTCTCCTTGGCCTCCTCATTCAGTAGGGGTGTACCAGCTTCAGATGCTGTCTCCTTTGGTCCATACCCCTGTAACTCGCTTCAGCCTATTTACCTCATATTCAAGGGCCCTTATCCTGGCTACTGCAGCTTTGACTTGTGACTCACTTCTTCTCCTCCTGCAACCTCTTTGTTGCGTGGAGGTTTTTTCGTAGATTGGGTAATGAACAGACGAGATTGCGATTGTAATTTGGTGTATTAAGGTCAATTAGACAGGGTGGAATCTCAGAGTTCGCAGGCCTACGTCTGTCCTATACTGTGTCTGGATGGTCACTGAGGCACTGCCCCGAGCAGGGCTCATAGCGTTCAAAAGGGTTGACCTTTGACATGGGTGACCTTTGACATTGGGCTAACGGTTGATCATCGGTTGATCACGTGAGCAGAAACAGTTATACCCTATGAACTATCACTGAGCTTACAGTGACATCTTTACAATTTCACAGCAAGCTCTGCCTCCATCCTTTTCACCATTTTTGTAGAGAGCTCAGCTAGTTTGCTCTCCCACTCTTGTTCCATCCTTTTGCATTGCTCTTCCATCCATTCTTCCTTACAGAGCCATTCTCCTCTGATCCCTTGGGCCTTCGAGTTCCCCTCTGAGCTACCATTTTTTATGTTTTTAGTTGTGTGTGTGTGTGGGAAGTGGAGGGTTGTATAGGGAAAAGAGAGAGAGAGAGGGACAGGGAGAGTGATGGAGGGTGGAGCAAAAGTGGCAAGGGCTAGAGGGAAAGGGGGATGAAGGAAAGAGAGGGGAATGGGGGAGGGAGGAGAGGGAAAGAGCTAGAGAGAGAATGAGAAGGGAGAGGGGGAGGGAGAGAGAGAGATGGAGAGATGAGAGAGGGAGGGTGTGTGTGTGTGGGGGGGTGGGTAGTTGTAAGGGGGAGAGGGAAGGAGGGGCCAGGGAGAGTGATGGAGGGGCTTGAGGAAAAGGGGTGGAAGGAAGGAAATAAAGGAGAGGAGAATGGGGAAGAGAAGCAGAGGGGAAAGAGTGAGAGAGAGACAGAGAAGGAGAGAGATGGGGAGGAGGGGAGAGAGAGAGATGGAGAGAGAGTGTGTGTGTAGGAAGGGTGTGTGTGTGGGTGGGTGGGTGTTGGAAGTTGTAAGAGGGAGAGGATGGGACGAGGGAGGGAGGGGACCAGGGAAAGTGATGGAGGTGGGAAGGGATAGGGAGAGAAAGGTTCGAGAGAAAGAGGGAAAGAAGAGAGAGAAAGGCCAGGGAGGGGGAGAGAGAGGGGGGGTGGAAGGGGAGGCGAATGAGAAGGGAGGGGTGGGGAAGGCCCTAACGGTCAAAGGCTGTGGGTTAGTGTCCTTGTGTGTATGTGTGTGCATTTGTGCGTATGTACCACGTGTGTGTGTTTGTGAGTAATTCTTATGTACTACGTATGAACAACATATGTACTACATATGTACCCAATCATAGGGACACACTGTGAACTCTCTTTGTGTGCTTGAGATTATTGTCAGTTCTATAGCTCTACTTGTCCCACCCTACTCCTGCGCGCTCATGCACTAGCGTGTTGACCCAAATCTATCCTACCCAGGTAGTGTGTGTACTCACCTATTTGAGGTTGCAGGGGTCGAGTCATAGCTCCTGGTCCCGTCTCTTCACTGGCCACTACTGGGTCCCTCCCTGTGCCATGAGGATTATCATACCTCTTCTTAAAGCTATGAATGGATCATGCCTCTATTACATCACTTCCCAAACTATTTCACTTCCTGACCACTCTGTGACTGAAGAAATACTTCCTAACATCCCTGTGATTCATCTGAGTCTTCAACTTCCAACTGTGTCCCCTTGTTGCTGTGTCCCATCTCTGGAACATTCTGTATCTGTCCACCTTGTCAATTCCTCTCAGTATTTTATATGTCGTTATCATGTCTTCCTATCTCCTGTCCTCCAGTGTCGTCAGGTCAATTTCCCTTAACCTCTCCTCACAGGACATACCCCTTAGCTCTTGGACTAGTCTTGTTGCAAACCTTTGCACTTTCTCTAGTTTCTTTACGTGCTTGGGTAGGTGTGGGTTCCAAACTGGTGCTGCATACTACAATATGGGCCTAACGTACACAGTGTGTGTGTATGTGAGTGTGTATGTGTTAGGTAACGGAACGCTAATCTTAGGTTTGCCAGTCGCCCATATGCTGCCGCAGTTATCTGGTTGATGTGTGCCTCCGGAGACGTGCTTGGCGTTATACTCACTCAAGGTCTTTCTCCTTTGCCGAGGTTTGTAGCCTTTGTCTGCCTAGCTTGTACTCTGTCAGCGGTCTTCTTTGCCCTTCTCGATCCTCATGACTTTGCATTTGGAGGATTGAATTCGAGAAGCCAGTTGCAACCAGATGTCGAGCTTGTCAGGTCTGTTTGCAGCCCTGCCTGGTCCTCTTCCGATGTGATTCTCCTCATTATTTTCACATCATCCGCGAATAGAGACACTTCTGAGTCTATTCCATCCGTCATGTCATTTACATATACCAGGAATAACATTGGTCCTAGGACTGACCCCTGCGGTACACTGCTCGTCACGAGCGCCCACTGTGATACCTCACCACGCACCATGACCCGTTGTACCCTCCTTTGAGGTATTCCCTGATCCATTCAGTGCCCTTCCTGTTATACCTGCTTGTTCTTCCAACTTCTTTACTAATCTCATGTGAGGAACTGTGTCAAAGGCTTTCCTGCAGTCCAGGAAAATGCAATCAACCCACCCTTCTCTCTCCTGCCTTACCTCTGTTACTTTATCCATAGAACTCTAGGAGGTTTGTTACACAGGATTTGCCTTCCCGGAATCCGTGCTGTCTGGTGTTTATTATCCTGTTCAGCTCAAGGTGTTCCACCATTCTTTTCTGATGATTTTCTCCAGGACTTTGCACACTATACAGTAAGTGACACGGTCTATAGTTTAGTGTCTCTTTTCTGTCTCCTTTTTTAAAAATGGGGACTACGTTGGCCTTCTTCCATACCTCAGGTAGCTGCCCAATTTCAAGGGATGTGTTGAACATTATGGTAAGTGGCACACTCAGTACCTAGCTCCTTCCCGAAGAACCCACGGGGAGATATTGTCCGGACCCATCGCCTTTGAGGTATCGAGGTCACTGAGTAACTGCTTCACTTCCTCCTCAGTTGTGTGTATGCCCTCTAGCACTTGGTACATCCCTTGTTGGGGACGAACCGTCCTGTCTACCCAGCTGCCTTCCTTCCTCCATTGTGAATACTTCCTTTAAACCTCAAGTTGAGCTCCTCACATACCTCTTGATCATTACTTGTGAGTTCCCCATTTCTCTCCTCAGCCTTATCACCTGGTCCTTGACTGTTCTTCCTTCTGATGTGACTGTACATCAGTTTGGGTCGGACTTAACTTTCGATGCTATGTCGTTTTCGTACTGTTTCTGGGCCTCCCTCCGTACTTGTGCATACTGTTTCTAGCTCTTCTACTAATCTCTTTGTTTACTTGGGTTCTTTGCCTTCTGTACCGTTTCCATTCTCTGATACTCTGAGTCTTTGCCTCCCTGCACCTTTGGTAAACCAGGGGCTCTTTCTGGCCTTCCCATTTAATCCTTTGCCTCTGGGTATAAACCGTTCCTCTGCCTCCTTGCACTTTGCCTCTACGTATTCCATCATTTCATTTATTGTCAGTCCTTCCATTTCCTTTCCCACTGAACGTCCTGCAGGAAATTCCTCATGCCCTGTAGTTTCCTCTTTTAAAGTCTGGTTTGTCTCTATGGTACTTTTTTCCCTCTCCACCTGTAGCTCTACAATGTACTCAAAGCTAAGCACCATATGGTCACTGGCTCCCAGGGGCTCTCGTGCGTTATGTCTTCAATATCTGAGCTGTTCAGGTGAATACAAGGTCCAGTCTTGCTGGTTCATCTTCTCCTCTCTCTCTGGTCGTGTCCCTGACATGTTGGTGCATCAGGTTTTCCAGTACCACGTCCATCATCTTGGCTCTCCAAGTTTCTGGACCCCCACGTGGTTCATGGTTCTCCCAGTCGATCTCCCTGTGGTTGAAATCTCCCATGACCAGTAGCTTCGCTCTGCTCATGTGTGCTTTTCTTGCCACCTCCGCCAGGGTGTCCACCATCGCTCTTTTTTCTCATCGTATTCTTCTCTTGGCCTCCTGCAGTTCTGTGGTGGGTTATACATCACTGCAATGATTATCTTATGCTCCCCAGACTGGATGGTACCTACTATGAAATCCTGTCTCTACCCCCTAAACTCCTACCATTTCCTCGAATCTCCAACGGTGCCTTACAAGCAGTGCGACCCCTCCACCCCCCCTGCTCCTCCTATCTTTCCTCAGGATCTGATATCCCTGTGGGAAGATTGCATCTGTTACTGTCTCATTTAGTTTAGTTTCTGTGACCGCTATGATGTCTGGGGATGCCTCATCTATTCTTTCATTCCACTCTTCATACTTATTCGTAATTCCATCCGCATTTGTGTACCAAACCTTCAACCTTGTTTCCAATACTGTGGCCCTGGGAGATCTTGGTGGGATGGGGGTGTGGGCAGGGTGCTCCGCAGGGGTTGCAGCTGGTGGGGGTTTTGCAATGTATTATGGCTGGATGGTACAGGTGCTCCACCTTGACATTGGTTGGGGATAACGGTGACAGTGGGTTTTCATTTCCTAGGTGAGGGAAGGGCTCTGATAATGTGTTTGTGTGTGTGTGTGTGTGTTGTGTATGGTGTGTGTACTCACCTAATTGGGTTGCAGGGTCGAGACTCAGCTCCTGGCCCCGCCTCTTCGCTGTCCGCTACTGGGTCTCTGCTCTCCCCGCTCCATGAGCTTTATCATACCTCGTCTTAAAACTATGTATGGTTCCTGCCTCCACTATATCTTTCTCTAGACTATTCCACTTCCTGACTACTCTGTGGCTGAAGAAATGCTTCCTAACATCCCTTTGACTCATCTGAGTCTTCAGCTTCCAGTTGTGTCCCCTTGTTTCTGTGTTCCTCTCTGGAACATCCTGTCCTGTCTACCTTGTCGATTCCCCGCAGTATTTTGTATGTCGTTATCATGTCTCCTCTGACCCTTCTTTCCTCCAGTGTTGTTAGTCCTATTTCCCTCAACCTTTCTTCATAGGACAGACCCCTGAGTTGTGGAACTAGCCTTGTCGCAAACCTTTGCACTTTCTCTAGTTTCTTTACGTGCTTGACCAGGTGTGGGTTCCAGACTGGTGCTGCATATTCTAGTATGGGCCTGACGTACACGGTGTACAGTGTCTTGAACGATTCCTTGTTTAGGTAACGGAACGCTAATCTTAGGTTTGCCAGTCGCCCATATGCTGCCGCAGTTATCTGGTTGATGTGTGCCTCCGAAGACGTACTTGGCGTTATACTCACCCCAAGGTCTTTCTCCTTTGCCGAGGTTTGTAGCCCTTGTCCACCTAGCCTGTACTCTGTCAGCGGTCTTCTTTGTCCTTCTCCGATCTTCATGACTTTGCATTTGGTGGGATTGAATTCAAGAAGCCAGTTGCTAGACCAGATGTCAAGCTTGTCCAGGTCTGTTTGAAGTCCTGCTTGGTCCTCTTCCGATGTGATTCTCCTCATTAATTTCACATCATCTGCGAACAGAGACACTTCTGAGTCTATCCCATCCGTCATGTCGTTTACATATATGAAGAATAACACTGGTCCTAGGACTGACCCCTGCGGTACGCCGCTCGTCACAGGCGCCCACTGTGATACCTCATCACGCACCATGACCCGTTGCTGCCTCCCTGTGAGGTATTCCCTGATCCATTCCAGTGCCCTTCCTGTTATACATGCTTGTTCTTCGAACTTCTTTACTAATCTCATGTGATGAACTGTGTCGAAAGCCTTCCTGCAGTCCAGGAAAATGCAATCAACCCACCCTTCTCTCTCTTGCCTTACCTCTGTTACTTTATCATAGAAGTCTAGGAGATTTGTTACACAGGATTTGCCTTCCAGGAATCCGTGCTGTCTGGTGTTTATTATCCTGTTCAGCTCGAGGTGCTCCACCATTCTTTTCCTGATGATTTTCTCCAGGACTTTGCACACTATACATGTAAGTGACACCGGTCTATAGTTTAGTGCCTTTTTCTGTCTCCTTTTTAAAGATGGGGACTACATTGGCCTTCTTCCATACCTCAGGTATCTGCCCATTTTCAAGGGATGTGTTGAATATTATGGTAAGTGGCACACTCAGTACCTCAGCTCCTTCCCGAAAAATCCACGGGGAGATATTGTCCGGACCCATCGCCTTTGAGGTATTAAGGTCACTGAGTAACTGCTTCACCTCCTCCTCCTCAGTTGTGTGTATGCCCTCTAGCACTTGGTACATCCCTTGTTGGTGATGCACCCCATCTTGTCTACCCAGCTGCCTTCCTTCCTCCACTGTAAATACTTCCTTAAACCTCAAGTTGAGCTCCTCACATACCTCTTGATCATTGCTTGTGAGTTCCCCATCTTCTCTCCTCAGCCTTATCACCTGGTCTTTAACTGTTGTCTTTCTTCTGATGTGACTGTACATGAGCTTCGGGTCGGACTTAACTTTCGATGCTATGTCGTTTTCGTACTGTTTCTGGGCCTTCCTCCGTACCTGTGCATACTCGTTTCTAGCTCTTCTACTACTCTCTTTGTTTACTTGGGTTCTTTGCCTTCTGTACCTTTTCCATTCTCTGACACTCTGAGTCTTTGCCTCCCTGCACCTTTGGGTAAACCAGGGGCTCTTTCTGGCTTTCCCGTTTAATCTTTTTCCTCTGTGTGTGTGTGTGTGTGTGTGTGTGTGTGTGTACTCACCTAGATGTGGTTGCAGGGGTCGATTCAAAGCTCCTGGCTTTGTGTGTGTGTGTGTGTGTGTGTGTGAGCCTATCTGTCAAAACAATTAATACTAAATAAGCAAGTGTGGTGGCAAATCATGAAAAGAAGTGGAGAGAGAGAGGCAGTGGGCGGACTGACGAAGAGGTTGTGGGCAACGAGAGGGAAAAAAATGGGTGGGCGGACGTAAGTGCAGGTAGTGGTGCGGGGTTGTGGTGTGAGGGGGAAGAGTGTGAGGGTGGAAGGCAGGATGGGGGCATATTGTGGAGGGTTGAGTTGGAGAGTGTGTCCGAACGGACAGGTGGGAGGGAACAAGGCAAGAGGGAGAGGAGGGACAGGTGGTCGGAAGGATGGGAGGAAGTAGACTGAGGCAGGGTTGAGGAGGAAGCAGGTTGAGGGAGAGTTGAGGAAGGGATGGTAAGTGGGCGGATGCACTCAAACATGGGACTCCTCAGACACAGCAAAGTCCACCTCAGTTCACACTCTTGGTAATTCTTTATCGTATAATCTAGCGTAGTTCCTGACTAGAATTATTCAGGTAGCCCCTGACGCCCATGGTCTGGCCTAGTTTTAGACTATGGTCTACAAACAACCCGTACGTAGGAGACAAACTATGACGAAGTTTCGGACCGTCGTGGACCATTAATTAGTCACTATGGTCTTAGGCAGCCTCTGACTACACAGTAAAAAATTTCACCATTTTGGTTGGGTAAAATCCACATCTAACCTACATTTCAATTGGTCCCGGACCGTCATCAGTGTCACTGGTTGATGACAGACTGAAAAGTTCAACCAGTTTCCATTTCAAATTTGTGGGTTAGTTGCGAATTGTTTAAAAAATTCCCACTACATCTGCCTTAATTCAGGTGATGGATTCCTAATTTAAGGAATTGAAGCAATCATAATACCCCCCACTTTCCTGGGATCAAACCTGATACCTACCAATTCCCAGGCATTATGACCCAAACGGGTTTAGCACTTTGTGCATATAAAAATTAACACATGCCCAACTCTTTAAATAACTGCAGTACAGCAATTAGAATCCTCCGCGTTATGTACCGTAGAGAATCCTATGAATAACTAAACCACAAGGAGTGGTTCAGGCTCGATCCTCCCGTCCGCTATGCGGGAGATTTCCACAGATCGCAAAAAATTATTTGTTTTCATTGGAAGCACAAAATATTTTGAGGTCATACAACAGCTGGAAAATGGGAGGTACTCGGGAAAGATCCAAGGAAAGAGAGGATAGTTCTGATCATTGGATAGAATGTCCGTCCTTACAGGGGAAGAGATATGGATATGGAGAGATTTGTTTTTTTTTATTTAGGAAAATTGGATACATCTACGATGTACTGGTACCCTTTTCTATATGATTACGTAATGGGAACAAAAGTTAGCTACGTTTGAAGTCTCATTCCATCACACGGGATGGGTTACATAGTGTTGATGTCTGTCACTCTTAGCTGGGAGACTTCAGTAGGGCAATGAGGATATCAACAAGTGTTCAATTAAACGTTCAATTAAACGTTCAATTAAATTGTTCAATTAAACGTTCAGCAACTATGGGAGCTTTAAGGGGCACGTAAGTACCCCTGTCTTATAATAACATTCTTATTTTTCCACTATAATCTACCTTGTCCATAATTACTATCGCATTTGCTTTGTCTGTTTCGTAAGGTGAAGTCTAGAATCTTTCCTTAATTCATCGTATAACTTAACAAATTTGCTCAGACCACTGCAACACAATTGTTCTCAAAGATTTGTTAAGTTATACCATGAATTAAGGAAAGACTTCACCTACGAAACAGACAAAGCAAATGCGATAGTAATTATGGACAAGGTAGATTATAGTGGAAAAATAAACATGTTATTAGAATATGGGGGAACTTACGTGCCTCTTAAAAGTTTCGTGCCAGCAGTGCTGAGTATATTATCACTTGGGAATTGCCATCACTCAAAATAGTCTATCCCATACAAAGAAGAAATGAACTTTTTATGAAGATATGTCCAACACAGAGCGAAGGCAAGATAAATTATATGTAGAAGACAGAGAAATTTGGATGACTGGCTACGTATTTACATTAATATATAATAATGCATGGAGATTAAATACCTAAAAATACTAGCATTAGCCTCGAGTCAACTAGCAAGAACATGAACTGCCTCACTTCTACTAAGCTTCAGCCACAAAATACAGGCTGACACAATATAGCTTCAGTATATTATTTGAGAGGTGACACATGCACCCGTATATACAATAATGTACACACAGGCTCTGCAACATATTGCCAGAAGATATCAGAAATATTGCCGGAAAAGCGTAAAAATGAAGAGGAAACTCTGGTACTCTCTGCCGAGTGTCTGATCAACCATGTTGTGTTTGTTTAGGTCTAAAGGCCACTCAGCAGCAACAGCCTGGTTGATCAAGCAGTCAGCAAGGATGTTTCGCAACCACCCGCAGGTATGTACACGCAGTGTATCTTGTACAGGCACTGTACATTGTACAGGAATTGCACACTGTACAATTTTATATTGTACATGCATTGTACTTTGTATAAATTATAGGTATTGCATGATACAGGCATTGTACAGTGAATAGGGATTGTACATTGCACAGTGTACAGACATTGTATATTCCACAGGGATTGAACATTTGCACATATACTATCTAAGAAATTAAAAAAATGGCATTCTTTTAAAAAATTGTAACTATTTACCTCAAACAATATTACTCATTGTTTACTACTTTCTAAACTATTCTTCCCTCACTTGTGCTACACGTGTCTCGGGGCTCTACAACAACCTGTCACATCACATTCATAACCCATCATAACAAAACACAGCCCATAGAAACATTATTCAGGTTCCAAACAACACACACACACACACACATATACAACAGGCCTAGTGTCTAATCGACATGTGCCTAGGACAAAATGGTAACTAACACCTACCTACCTACCTGTGACTCGACCCTTGCAACCACATAGGTGAGTATACATATATGAACGTAAGTACGTGAACGACGGAGTGGGAGGGGGAGGGTTATGCGCGTTGTTACGTAGGAGGGGGGGAGGGAGTGAGACCTGGGTTCATGTGATGGAGTGTGGGAGTGGGAGGTAGGAGCTCTGTGAGGGAGGATGAGGGGTTCTGTGAGGGAGGATGAAGAGTGCTGTGAGGGAGGATGAGGAGTTCTGTGAGGGAGGATGAGGGGTTCTGTGAGGGAGGATGAGGAGTGCTGTAAGGGAGGATGAAGGGTTCTGTGAGGGAGGATGAGGAGTTCTGTGAAGGAGGATGAGGAGTGCTGTGAGGGAAGATGAGGAGTGCTGTGAGGGAGGATGAGGAGTGCTGTGAGGGAGGATGAGGAGTTCTGTGAGGGAGGATGAGGAGTGCTGTGAGGGTGGATGAGGAGTGCTGTGAGGGAGGATGAGGAGTGCTGTGAGGGAGGAAGAGGAGTTCTGTGAGGGAGGATGAGGAGTGCTGTGAGGGAGGATGAGGAGTGCTGTGAGGGAGGATGAGGAGTGCTGTGAGGGTGGATGAGGAGTGCTGTGAGGGTGGATGAGGAGTGCTGTGAGGGAGGATGAGGAGTGCTGTGAGGGTGGATGAGGAGTGCTGTGAGAGAGGATGAGGAGTGCTGTGAGAGAGGATGAGGAGTGCTGTGCTGTGAGAAAGGAGTGATAAATTTGTTAGAGAGTTTGTGAAAATAAAGAGGTTATCTGAATAGTGATACCTCATTGCCATTCCTAATATAACTACTATCACTACCATTCCTCCAACTGAATCTCACTACAATCCTTTCCATTTACCACAGTTCTCATATTACTCCCAACTCTTTCATTCCTCCCATTATTCCCATGTCGATATTAACTGTCTTGACACCTGGGTGTTATGATGACGTAGGCAATACTAGGTGTCACGAAAATCAAAATGATCTGATTAACGTTAAAATATTTTTTTACCTAATATAAAATCTCAAAACATGACAGCTAAATAATAAATAATTTTCTAAATTTAAATGCCAACCAGTGGTTTGTCATTTCGATACAGATATGATAAACGAAGGAGACGATGAGGTAATCCCTTATCCTTTATCCTCACTTCTTACGAAAGCAAAAGACTGGTAGACGGTACACTATACCCCAATGGAAAGTAGGGGAACCATTGGTACACTAAGAGAAAACACTAAGTGTCCTGGGCCCAAGACTGTTCAACAGCCTCCCACCAGGCCTAAGAAGAATTACCAATAGAGCCCTGGCTACCTTCAAGAGGGAGCTGGACAGACATCTAAAGTCAGAACCCGATCATCCGGGCTGTGGTTCGTAAGTTGGACTACGTGCGGCCAGTACTAAGAGCCTGGTTGATCAGGCCCTGATCCACCGGGAGGCCTGGTCAAGAGCTAGACCGCAGGGGTGTTAATCCCCGGAACACCCTCCTAGTAGACACAAAACTATACACAGAAGCAGTAGAAGAGGAGTCCTTCATCCTGGAAGTAGGTGTTCGGTACCTTTGTCTTGATTCACGAAAAGAAAGGTACTGAACACCGTCTTCCAGGACGAGGGACTGATTACCTCAACCTCTACCGTCTTTGCCTATCTTCTGTGTATTCAACTGACAAAGCCAATGGTTGACGCAACGTCTTCAAATAAAGACACGCAAGTGTTACACATGTATCTAATTTCTCATCTTTTCGGAACTACATTCCATACCCACTTAGGCACACACACGCTGCCAGAGGAGCCAATGTAACATGTTTTATACATGTTTTATATCCTGATTAAAAAGAATGTGTCGACAAGATTCTGAGAGGCATGGCACCCCATCTCTACCATTCCTCCCATTAACCTTCCTATATTTCCTTTCACAGCTCAGTTTTTTCCCTCTCGCTCTCTCCTAATTTTATTCCAAAGTTTTAACAACTAAATTTGCCTTCAATCTTCCTTCTATCTCACTTTTTCCTCCCTCTCCCCCCCCCATCACCAGTCCTCTAATTTTGTGTTGTTATTTTCCTGGCCTCCACTTGGTCTGGTCGTCTCACGGGTTCTATTGCCTCACTACGACGCCAAGTGTAACTGTTGATCGTGTTCCGGAGGGACTGAGACGCCTGATTGCAATACCTGTAATCTGAGAGAGAGAGAGAGAGAAGAGAGAGAGAGAGAGAGAGAGAGAGAGAGAGAAAGAATGTGTGTATATTAGGTAGGGGTGTTTGTTTGTGTGTGTTTGCATTTAAGTGTATTTATCTACTATCTATGCTTTGAGTGTCTCGTCTTATTTTTATTAATTTATCGTAAAAATAAACATTAACATGCTCCTTATACTCACAACTTCTTCCTATAAATCTTCTTAACTATCCCCCATCAGAGTGTCTCCTCTTCGTAAAGATATGTCCTCGTCTGCTTTCCATTTCTCTCTTTTAGATTAATATTTATTATTATTATTATTATTACAGACAAAACTAAACCAGTAAGGGTATCGTAATATTTAGGGAAATGTTTAAAACAGTAAGGGTCATGCATTTTTTCCCTCTAGTGAAGGGGAAAACAGGTCCAGTTCCTTCCTTGCTGAACCCCTCACCTCCATCAAGGCGCCAGGCACCAAGCACCAGGCACCAAGCACCAAGCACCAGGCACCAGGCACCAGGCACCAGGCTCCAGGCACCAAGCACCACGCACCAGGCACCAAGCACCAGGAACCAGGCATCAAGCACCAGGCATTAAGCACCAGGCATCAAACACCAGGCACCAGGCATCAAGCACCAGGCACCAGGCATCAAGCACCAGGCACCAGTCATCAAGCACCAGGCATCAAGCACCAGGCACCAGGCATCAAGCACCAGGCACCAGGTATCAAGTACCAGGCACCAAGCACCAGGCACTTACCTACCTCCCTTGATGCATCTTTAACAGGAACTCTTGAGGTGTTTATCATATCACTTCTTTTATCTTCTTATATTGCCAGCTTTACTATCTTCCATCTTTTTTACAAGGCTCAAATTCATCCATTCTGAAACCAGTTTTGAGGCTTGGGTCTGAATTTGCCTTTTATTTTTTAAATATCTCTTTATAAGTGGACTCAATACTCCGGATGGGATCTGATATTCTTCAGCTTGAGTTCAACATACTCAGCTTTGGGTGTATCGTACTCCAGTTTGGGTAATACAATATTGTCATTCATATAATCATCTCCATCCACAAACATAAAAATTTACTACCTCGTATGATTCTCTGAAAAAAATCCATTTAAGTTATCAGGTAACATTTTCACGTGGAAGCGCTAAACCCACACGGGCCATATAGTGACGACGTCGTCTTTACTGTCAGCTTAAATACATGTATATATATATATATATATATATATATATATATATATATATATATATATATATATATATATATATATATATATATATATATATATATATATATCGCTGAAAATCGTCAGTTTTAATTCCGTGTGTGTGTGTGTGTGTACTCACCTAGTTGTGGTTGCAGGTGTCGATTCATAGCTCCTGGCCTCGCCTCTTCACTGGCCGCTACTGGGTCACTCACCCTGCGCCATGAGCTTTATCATACCTCTTCTTAAAGCTATGTATGGAACCTGCCCCCACTACATCGCTTCCCAAACTATTCCACTTCTCGACCACTCTATGACTGAAGAAATACTTCCTAACATCCCTGTGATTCATCTGAGTCTTCGACTTCCAACTGTCCCCCCTTGTTGCTGTGTCCCATCTCTGGAACATTCTGTCTCTGTCCACCTTGTCAATTCCTTTCAGTATTTTATCATGTCTCCCCTATCTCTGCTGTCCTCCAGTGTCGTCAGGTTGATTTTTAACCTCTCCTCGTAGGACATACCCCTTAGCTCCGGGACTAGTCTAATTGCAAACCTTTGCACTTTCTCTAGTTTCTTTACGTGCTTCGCTAGGTGTGGGTTCCAAACTGGTGCTGCATACTCCAGTATGGGCCTAACGTACACAGTGTACAGGGTCCTGAACGATTCCTTATTAAGATGTCGGAATGCTGTTCTTAGGTTTGCTAGACGCCCGTATGCTGCAGCAGTTATTTGGTTGATGTGCACCTCAGATGTGCCTGGTGTTATACTCTCCCCAAGATCTTTTTCCTTGAGTGATGTTTGTAGTCTCTGGCCCCTAGACTGTACTCCGTCTGCGGTCTTCTTTGCCCTTCCCCAATCTTCATGACTTTGCACTTGGTGGGGTTAAACTCCAGGAGCCAAGTGCTGGACCAGTCTTGCAGCCTGTCGTCCAGCCTGTGTACTCACCTAATTCACCTAATTGTGGTTGCAGGGGTCGAGACTCAGCTCCTGGCCCCGCCTCTTCGTTGTCCG
The DNA here is from genome assembly GCA_009830355.1 of Cherax destructor. Lineage (NCBI taxonomy): Eukaryota > Metazoa > Arthropoda > Malacostraca > Decapoda > Parastacidae > Cherax > Cherax destructor. Next base: position 47,726 of record WNWK01003433.1, on the reverse strand, counting down.
CTACTGGGTCTCTGCTCCATGAGCTTTATCATACCTTGTCTTAAAACTATGTATGGTTCCTGCCTCCACTATATCTTTCTCTAGACTATTCCACTTCCTGACTACTCTATGGCTGAAGAAATGCTTCCTAACGTCCCTTTGACTCCTCTGAGTCTTCAGCTTCCAGTTGTGTCCCCTTGTTTCTGTGTTCCCTCTCTGGAACGTCCTGTCACTCTCTACCTTGTCGATTCCCCGCAGTATTTTGTATGTCGTTATCATGTCTCCTCTGACCCTTCTTTCCTCCAGTGTTGTTAGTCCTATTTCCCTCAACCTTTCTTCATAGGACAGTCCCCTGAGTTGTGGAACTAGCCTTGTTGTTCTTTACGTGCTTGACCAGGTGTGGGTTCCAGACTGGTGCTGCATATTCTAGTATGGACCTGACGTACACGGTGTACAGTGTCTTGAACGATTCCTTGTTAAGGTAACGGAACGCTAGTCTTAGGTTTGCCAGTCGCCCATATGCTGCCGCAGTTATCTGGTTGATGTGTGCCTCCGGAGACATCAACCAGATAACTGCGGCAGCATATGGGCGACTGGCAAACCTAAGACTAGCGTTCCGTTACCTTAACAAGGAATCGTTCAAGACACTGTACACCGTGTGTGTGTGTGTGTGTGTGGACGTGGTTGGACACACGGTAGACGTGGTTGTATACACGGTGGACGTGGTTGTATACACGGTGGACGTGGTTGTACACACGGTGGACGTGGTTGTACACACGGTGGACGTGGTTGTACACACGGTGGACGTGGTTGGACACACGGTCGATATGGTTGAGCACACGGTCGACGTGGAACGTATTGATTTATTGCTACAAAGCTATACACACGGTTCTAAATTACAGCGTCTTGAAGTGTAGAGGAGAAACTTGAGAATTCTCATTCATTCATTCTCTCTCTCTCTCTCTCTCTCTCTCTCTCTCTCTCTCTCTCTCTCTCTCTCTCTCTCTCTCTCTCTCTCTCTCTCTCTCTCACACACACACACACACAAAAGAGGATGAGGTGGTAGGAACATCGGTGAAGGAGGGAGCAACGGTGATAGTATTGCCCCAGAGATGATGCAAATGCTCGCCCCAGAGAGTTTGGACGACTGTGTCGATGGGTTTTGGGGCTTGTGTGTGTATGTGTGGAGTGTTGCGAGCGGATCTGCGTAGATGTGGACGGGTGTGAGTGGACGTATGTGAGTGTGAATGGTTGTGAGTAAGATTTGTGTAGATGGTCGTGAGTTTATGTGGGTGTGGATAGCTGGGAGTGGGCTTTGGTGGGTGGGTTTCAGTGTGGATGGTTGTAGGTGGGTATGGGTAGGTGTGTGTGTGTGTGTGTGTGTGCATATATTTGTGAATGTATTTGAGTGAGTGTGAGTGAGCGTGAAGTGTTTTGAGCTGATTTGTTTAGGCGTGGGGTGTTGTAAGTTTGTGTGAGCATGGAGTGTTGTGAGTTTGTGTAGATGTGAAGTGTAGTGAGTTTATGTGCATGCAGTATCTACAGCAATTTACGTATATGTTCCTCTATCTACCTATAAACTGAATGATTTAGATCAACCTGTTAACTCTGAAAAATCTGAGTAAGAAGAGACCGAGACAAACAGGAGACCTAATTCTTCCCCAACACAAGTCACTATACCACAGCCCGGGATAGAGTGATTTATTTCTATTGGGAACTCTGGGATAGAGCCATCAACAGCTGACTAACACCAATGCCGACAAACTGATGAATTAGACACTTGTGCAACACCTGGGTATGTTTATTTTAAAGATGCCTCGCTAACCAGTGAGTTTTTTTCAATTCATTACAGAGATGATATGTTGAAGATGAAGGTAATTAATTCCTCAGACTTGAGGGTGTTTTGTACCTTAGTCTTGATGAATCAAAAGTGGAGGCTGGAGGATGGATACGTATATACTGGAGTCAGACGAGGTGCAGCAGTTTAAGGCTTCGCCACAGGCGGGCAGGACCCACTAGTGGAAGGAAGTAAAGAGAATATCTTCCACAACCTATTTGCGAACCTCTTGCCCAACTCTTGGGCATAACCTATTTCCACTACTGGGTCCCGCCCACCTGTGACGATCCCTTCAACTGCTGCAACTCTCCGGACAGAGTACATTAGTGACCATTCTCCTTCCTCTTGCTTCAAATTCATTATGGCTAAGATAATGAACACCTTCAAGGCTGAGGGATAGGACTGATTATCTCGTCTTCTTCTGTCCTCCATATATAATCTTGGTACTGAATGGAGAAAAGTCACTGGCTGCCGAAAAGTCTTTCACATACCCAGGTATTGCACTTGTGTCTAATTAACTGCTTATAGCTTTATAATGAAAATGGCCAGCAAGTGTGAAAATATTTGCCTATTTAAATATCGATACATCAGATAACTGGTACCAGAGTCTCCGCGGTGAAACGGTCTACCATTGAGGTTTCTCCAAGAGATCCAGACACACTAATTTAGCAACACATATATACGTGAAGAGTTAAATCCGTTTGGATAGGTTTGCCTGGTTTAATTCTACTTGGAATAGCTGCAAACTGAAGCTCTTCGTTAAGATACTCTGACATCGTTAACCTGTCTTCAAGCGAAGGTCGATCCACTGTCGTGTGTTCGCTAGAGAGTAGCACTACTCCGGCAGGAGGACCAGCAACGCCAGCAACTCTTGCGTAACACATCCAGCCCGACATTAAAATAATAGAAAAAGAAGAAAGGATGTTGCCACACTGCTCCTCCTGTGACCTCACTCGTGATGGCAAGTGTATTAACCTCTGTACTTGTGAAGTGACCCACTGTGACCTGCAGTCCCACACTATGTTGTAACCCACCACACCGCTTGCTCTGTGTGAAATATATATATATATATATATATATATATATATATATATATATATATATATATATATATATATATATATATATATATATATATATATATAATTTCTCTGTGTATGTAGACTAGGCAAACTTTACAGTGAAATGTTTTTCGTAAATAGCGTATTTCAACTTAAACTGTTTTATATACACGTTATTTCACACTTGGTGTTAACAGTGACACAATAAGTCACGCACAACATGCAATCAAAAAATCTAATTTAAAAAATTAATGTAAAATATGGGCATAGAGTAAATGACAAAATCAGGTAAATATTAAAAGAAACTATGAACGAGGAAATGATTAAATGCCAATATGAATGTTTCATGAACTAGAATATCAAATGAAGCTACGAAGTGAGAACGATGAATGTGAGACAAGATGATGAGAATGATGGAGGTGGTTAGATGTAACCTCTGACCTCGTGAGGAGGAAGATTGATGATGATGATTGATGAGGAACATGAAGATGTTGGTAAAGAAACGTTGTTACTAGACAGAGCTCAACACCAAGAGACCTGCATGAGAAATAATGTGACATGAAAGACGCAACGTGAAAATTAAGAGGTTCGTGGGATGACCCCGTAAGATTCCAAGACTTTCACTTGTGGCGAACAGGTTCTGAGAGAGGGAAAGGCAGGAAAAAGGTAAGAGATATGCGCTCGTAAAGAGAGAGAGAGAGAGAGAGAGAGAGAGAGAGAGAGAGAGAGAGAGAGAGAGAGAGAGAGAGAGAGAGAGAGAGAGAGACAGAGACAGACACAGGCAGACAGACAGACAGACACACACACACTCACACTCGTTCACGACCCTGTACACTGTGTACGTTAGGCCCATATTGGAGTATGCAGCACCATTTTGGAACCCACACCTAGCCAAGCACGTAAAGAAACTAGAGAAAGTGCAAAGGTTTGCAACAAGACTAGTTCCGGAGCTAAGGGGTAGGTGCTACGAAGAGAGGTTAAGAGAAATCGACCAGACGACACTGGAGGACAGGAAAGATAGGGGGGATATGATAACGACATAAAATACTGAGAGGAATAGACAAGGTGGACAGAGACAGAATGTTCCAGAGATGGGACACAGCAACAAGGGGTCACAGTTGGAAGTTGAAGACTCAGATGAACCACAGGGATGTTAGGAAGTATTTCTTCAGTCACAGAGTTGTCAGGAAGTGGAATAGTCTAGCAAGTGATGTAGTGGAGGCAGGAACCATACATAGCTTTAAGACGAGGTATGATAAAGCTCATGGAGCAGGGATAGAGATGACCTAGTAGCGATCAGTGAAGAGGCGGGGCCAAGGGCTGAGTCTCGACCCCTGCAACCACAAATAGGTGAGTACACACACACACACACACACACACACATACAGAGGTAATTACACAGAATACAAGATTCGTTTTTATTGTATCGTTACCTAATTCGCAACAATAAAAAATACTCACCCATACGCCTTCAGTAATATTCCTGAAAGAATACAACATATCTAACATCCAGGAAGGAACTTTGGTCAGGAGCCTCAGAAGTGAGCCACTGCGGTGCTCATAACAGAGAGGACTTTCATTATACAATGTCTTGCTCGAAGATGAGGTTTTTAATGTCCTCCAACCTCTCACAGATGCCCCAGCCTGTGGTGTGTAGGCGGGTTGAATGTCAGTACGTCAAGTTCCAACCACCGATGTGAGGGATCACGAAGAGCCTATTTCATATCTGGGAACAGATTGGTGACTGGTACTTCCCAAAGCTGGGGGACGGATTGATGACTTGTACTTCCCACAGTCTGGGGGACGGATTCGTGACAGGTAACTCCCACAGTCTGGGGGGCTGATCAATGATTGGTACTTCCCACAGTCTGGAAGGACAGATTGACGAATGGTACTTAATAACATAGGCTGGGGACAGATTGACGATTGGTACCTCCCACAGTCTGGGGGGACAGATTGATGACTGGTACCTTCCAAAGTCTGGGGGACGGATTGATGACTGGTACTCCCCACAGTCTGGGAGACGGATTGATGACTGGTACTCCCCACAGTCTGGGAGACTGATTGATGACTGGTACTTCCCACAGTCTGGGGAACGGATTGATGACTGGTACTTCCCACAGTCTGGGAGACGGATTGATGACTGGTACTTCTCACAATCTGGGAGACGGATTGATGACTGGTACTTCCCACAGTCTGGGGGGCTGATTAATGACAGGTACTTCCCACAGTCTGGGGGGCTGATTAATGACAGGTACTTCCCACAGTCTGGAAGGTACAGGGTACGTGTAGACATCTGTCTACGTAGGTTGAGCTGCTCTCGAGTATTTTATAACCTGGAGAAAGGGTCAACTTTAATAGCAAAAAAAAAAAAGATTCTCGCCACCAAAACATAACCTCAGTAAATATCCTGGTACAACATCCTTCGCCTCTGAGCGAAATTGTGTAATTAACTCCGGCTTTGATATATCTTTGAATTACCATATCTATCGGCATTTTGCCTTCCACTCATAGAGCTTCTCCGAGTCCTTCATGAATGAAGCTTTTGTTGAAAAAACCTCCACGAAGTTCTTTAGGATAGAAATCCCTGATTACATTTATAATTGATGAAAGAAGCCCTTTCACTTTCTTGTGTGTGTGTGTGTGTGTGTGTGTGTGTGTGTGTGTGTGTGTGTGTGTGTGTACTCACCTAATTGTGGTTGCAGGGGTCGAGACTCAGCTCCTGGCCCCGCCTCTTCGCTGTCTGCTACTGGGTCTCTGCTCTCCCTGCTCCATGAGCTTTATCATACCTTGTCTTAAAACTATGTATGGTTCCTGCCTCCACTATATCTTTCTCTAGACTATTCCACTTCCTGACTACTCTGTGGCTGAAGAAATGCTTCCTAACATCCCTTTGACTCATCTGAGTCTTCAGCTTCCAGTTGTGTACCCTTGTTTCTGTGTTCCCTCTCTGGAACATCCTGTCACTGTCTACCTTGTCAATTCCCCGCAGTATTTTGTATGTCGTTATCATGTCTCCTCTGACCCTTCTTTCCTCCAGTGTTGTTAGTCCTATTTCCCTCAACCTTTCTTCATAAGACAGACCCCTGAGTTGTGGAACTAACCTTGTCGCAAACCTTTGCACTTTCTCTAGTTTCTTTACGTGCTTGACCAGGTGTGGGTTCCAGACTGGTGCTGCATATTCTAGTATGGGCCTGACGTACACGGTATACAGTGTCTTGAACGATTCCTTGTTAAGGTAACGGAACGCTAATCTGTGTGCGTGTGTGTATGTGTGTGTATGTGTGTGTGTGTGTGTGTATGTGTGTGTGTGTGTATGTGTGTGTGTGTGTGTATATATGTGTATACACATACTTATATGTGCTTGCAGGGGTCGAGTCATAGCTCCTGTGTGTGTGTGTGTGTGTGTGTATTCACCTATTTGTGGTTGCAAGTGTCGAGTCATAGCTCCTGGCCCCGCCTCTTCACTGATCGCTACTAGGTCCTCTCTCTCCCTGCTCCATGAGCTTCATCAAACCTCGTCTTAAAACTATGTATGGTTCTTGCCTCCACTACGTCACTTGCCAGACTATTCCACTTCCTGACAACTCTATAACTAAAGAAATACTTCCAAACATCTCTTTGACTCATCTGAGTATTCAACTTCCAATTGTGACCCCTTGTTTCTGTGTCCTATCTCTGGAACCTCTTGTCTCTGTCCACCTTGTCAATTCCTCGCAGTATTTTGTATGTCGTTATCATGTCTCCCTTAACCTTTCTGTAAACCAGTATCGTCAGGCCGATTTCCCTTAACCTTTCTTCGTACAACATTTCCCTTAACTCTGGAACTAGCCTTGTTGCAAACCTTTGCATTTTCTCTAATTTCTTGACGTGCTTGACCAGGTGTGGGTTCCAAACTAGTGCTGCATACTCCAGTATGGGCCTGACGTACACGATGTACAGAGTCTTGAACGATTCCTTACTGCGGTATCGGAACGCTATTCTCAGGTTTGCCAGGCGCCCATATGCTGCAGCAGTTATCTGGTTGATGTACGCTTCAGATGTGCTTGATATTATACTCACCCCAAGATCCTTTTCCTTGAGTGAGGTTTGCAGTCTTTGGCTCCCTAGCCTATACTCTGTCTGCGGTCTTCTTTGCCCTTCCTCGATCTTCATGACTTTGCATTTGGCGGGGTTAAATTCGAGGAGCCAGTTGCTGGACCAGCCTGATCAGGTCTTTTGCAGTCCTGCCTGATCCTCGACTGATTTAATTTGTCTCATTAACTTCACATCATCTGCAAACAGGGACACTTCTGAGTCTATCCCTTCCGTCATGTCATTCACATATACCAAAAATAGCACTGGTGCTAGGACTGACCCCTGTGGAACCCAGCTTGTCACAGGCGCCCACTGTGATACCTCATCACGTACCACGACTCGTTGTTGCCTCCCTGTCTGGTATTCTCTGATCCATTGCAGTGCCCTTCCTGTTATACACGCCTGATCCTCTAGCTTTTGCACTAATCTCTTGTGAGGAACTGTGTCGAAGGCCTTCTTCTTCCTGTGTGTGTGTGTGTGTGTGTGTGTGTGTTAGTAAGTTAGTTACCATTTTGTACTAGGCTCATGTCGATTAGACACTAGGACTTGCTGTGTGTGTGTGTGTGTGTGTGTGTGTGTGTGTGTGTGTGTGTGTGTGTGTTCACCTACATTTATCTGGAGGCTTATGAGAGCTTCCCATTTACTCTGAAAAGCTTTTTCTGTTCTACATTAAAGTTGAGTGCTGATCTTGTTGCTGCAGCTGCCTCAGTCTTGCTGAGTGCTGATTTTGTTGCTACAGCTGCCTGAGTCTTGCTGAGTGCTGATCTTGTTGCTACAGCTGCCTCAGTCTTGCTGAGTGCTGATTTTGTTGCTACAGCTGCCTGAGTCTTGCTGAGTGCTGATCTTGTTGCTACAGTTGCCTCAGTCTTGCTGAGTGCTGATCTTGTTGCTACAGTTGCCTCAGTCTTGCTGAGTGCTGATCTTGTTGCTATAGCTGCCTCAGTCTTGCTGAATGCTGATCTTGTTGCTACAGTTGCCTCAGTCTTGCTGAGTGCTGATCTTGTTGCTATAGCTGCCTCAGTCTTGCTGAGTGCTGATCTTGTTGTTACAATTGCCTCAGTCTTGCTGAGTGCTGATCTTGTTGCTACAGCTGCCTCAGTCTTGCTGAGTGCTGATCTTGTTGCTACAGCTGCCTCAGTCTTGCTGAGTGCTGATCATATTGCTGCAGCGGGGTCAGTCTTGTTCAGTGCTTCTCAGTGCAACTGGGTCAATCTTCAGTGCTGATCTTATTGGTGCAGCTGCGTCAGTCTTGTTCAGTGCTGATCATGCTGCTTCAGCTGCTGCTACTTAACGTTACCATTACTCGGGAAGTATTCCCAGGTGTGTGTATGCACTCAAATGTGTAATTTCCAATTAGAAATTTCTAATCTGAGTTTGCGTCAGATGAACCCCAGCTCCTGTCCCCGCTGAATGGGTGTTGGCGATGTAATTAGTTTCAAATTCCATTTTATATTTATTGTGAGGTAATCCGGTTCGAGCAAACGGGAGAGTAACCAATTCCTTAGATCAAGAGCCCATCACCCGCATCAAGGATATATATTCAAGGGTATATATTCAAAAAGATAAATTACATTCATTGGGGAACACTAAACCCCTGAATCCGTCAGCTCGTGGGAGGTAACCAAATCTGAGCCAAAGAAGTTAACTCCCCTTCCTTCGATCAAGAGCCTTTCGCCCGCATCAAGGGCGAAGGATAAGAGAATTCCTGACTGTTGTGTACAGGAGAGATGTATTCTTAATGACCATCGTGCAGTCGACAGGTTTAAACCTAACAACGCCCTCAAAGGATTTAAATTCCTTCGAGATCCAAAATGCATTCAGAAATAAATAAATCCAGGAATTATTATAATAAATTTTGAAGCCTTGAGCATTCCTGTTACTCAGGTAAGGGGGCTCGATCCTCCTTGTCATTATCTCAAGGAGACTTACCTGTCCCTGAGTCTCCTGGAGCTGAACTCACCTGAGCATAATTAGATGATTAAGTCCCTGAAGAGGGGGTCACCTTCGCCCCCGCATGCTTCTCACAAGGGATGTAAAAATGATAATCAATGTGACACAGGCGCCGGGAGCGTGGCCAGCACCTCTCCCTCTGAACAGTGAAAGTGTACTGATGATGGAGCCTAGCACTGTGTGGCAGCCACACAGCCAGCGGTAAGATGAATATACTTAATTTCCTCACATTTCACGAGGAATTTACTTAATATATATATGATTTAATGTCGTATATGCTTCATGTTGACAACTCACCTACAGAGTTTCACCAGTCTCTTTGAGAATTGAGTATTTTGAAATGTGTATGCAAGGCTATTCCAGATGCCACACGCCACCAGCAGGTAGCAACGATAATCAACAGGTGTTTAAAGAAAACGGGAAATGGATCTTTAAATCATTCAGATCCAGAAGATCATCAAAGTTGTGGGAGCTGGAAAGTAGATAACCGAGTGTTAGCCGACTGCTGTTTGCCGTATCCAGGAAAATGCTATGCAAATGTGCTAGAAACTCTAGACCCGGTAGAAGTTATATCCTGGACAAATTGCTAATGAATAAGAGAACTCCAGACATGTTGTATTATTCAGGTCCTGTGTATGAAGTATACCTACAATGCCGTATACATGAACGTTTTGTAAATATTCTGATGTGCATATGGTTCTTGATGTATATTCACTGGAGAAATGGTTCATTTACAAGTGGAGGGGTATATACCTCAATATATATATATACACAGAGATTATTTTATCCAGTCAGCCCATATGTGGGCTTAAAGTATTCTTGAGTAGTGGTGTACAGATGATATGCAGCCTGACTGACCCTTGTGTGGTGAAAGACTGTGAGTTAACAACGAACCGTATATCTGATGGAGTTAATTACATTTTTACAAAAATATACAAATTAAATCAGTTTAATATTAAGTTCCAGCTGTGTCCATGAGGTCACCCATTCATTTACTTGGCTAGAACAAATGATTTTCTTGGGGATATCTTTGGTTAGTTCCAGTGATTTACAGATTTTATTATATAGGTCAGTATCATACAATAGTATGGTATTACAGTGAGTATAAGTAATATTATAAAAAAAATAGATTAAACGTGCACAATTGATGTCTGATTCAATAAATCATAAAAATGATAAAGGAGACAACTGAATATATTGCTATCCCTTATTTACGACTTTTCATCCACACAATGGTCTTTAGCAAGTTACAAACAGATGAACCCGGATGAGAAGGCTGGGTATATATGGGGAAGCACAGTGAGGTGAGGTATGTGGTATGGAGGTCATTGCAGGGGTGCGAAGTGGTCATGTTACTGCAGTAGTATGAGGTGGTCATGTCATGGCAGTAATGTGAGGGGGTCGTGTCATTTCAGTGGTGTGAGATGGTCATGTTATTGCAGTGGTATGAAATGATCATGTCATTGTAGTGGTGTGAGATGGTCATGTCACTGTAGTGGTGTGAGATGATCATGTCACTGTAGCGGTGTGAGATGATCATGTCACTGTAGTGGTATGAGATTGTCATGTCACTGTAGTGGTGTGAGATGGTCATGTCATTGTAATGGTGTGAGACGATCATGTCATTGTAATGGTGTGAGACGATCATGTCATTGTAATGGTGTGAGACGATCGTGTCATTGTAATGGCGTGAGACGATCATGTCATTGTAATGGTGTGAGACGATCATGTCATTGTAGTGGGGTGAGATGGTCATGACTGGCGTGATGTGAGGTTTGCAGGCCATTGTAGTTGTCTGAGTTGCTGCTTTATGGGAAGACGATCTAGAAGTCTAGATTCTTGACAAGAGATTCACCAACTGACAAGAGCTAATGCTAAGATTTTGCGTCTGGATGTCCTCTTGATAATGAGTAGCGCGCCATTTTTATTAATCAAACGGTTGTTTGAGTTTCGGTGTAAAACACAGATATTATTCAAGTCGTCAGTTCTGCTAGCGTGTTAGTACTCAAAAATGCGTTTCTAGAGGTCTCTTGATGTTTCGGCTACGTATATTTTGTTACAATATATTTTGTCACACCCTTGTTTTGTTATGTTGATCATAGTGGAGGCTGTGGTGGCTACTTGGAATTTGGTGTTAGAGAGAGTATTAGAGATGTGCTTGACAGTTCTTAGGGAGTGCTGCATAACTTCGTTGGGTAGTGTCTTGTCTGTGTGAGTTAATGATGTTTTGGGCAGGTCGTCAGCAATCCCTGAGGAAGTGTCTCCAGTCTCGGGGTTCATAAGAGAAGAATCTCATTACATTACCTAGGCCTTCACACGCTTACACTTACTTCCCTACTTTGTGCAAGGTTACAAGCATATTTGTGTTCTTGTGCACGTGTGAAAAAATTTCTTTTAGCTTCTACATAGCTCTTGATGCATCCCCCCCACATAGTATGATGTGTACTCCTGTTTCACATGAGTATATCAACAATCTCTCTTCCTGTTGAGGTCTTTGACGGAAGATGTGGCCATGGCAGAAATGCCGATGTTACTTCTCAGAAAGATCTGCACAATATTGATGTGAAATTGTGACAACAGTCGACAGGTAGTGATAAAAGGACTCGAGAAAACAGAAGACCCTTTTTTTTTTTTTTATTAACACATCGGCCGATTCCCACCAAGGCAGGGTGGCCCGAAAAAGAAAAACTTTCATCATCATTCACTCTATCACTGTCTTGCCAGAAGGGTGCTTTACACTACAGTTATAAAACTGCAACATTTACACCCCTCCTTCAGAGTGCCGGCACTGTACTTCCCATCTCCAGAACTCAAGTCCGGCCTGCCGGTTTCCTGAATCCCTTCATAAATGTTACTTTGCTCACACTCCAACAGCACGTCAAGTATTAAAAACCATATGCCTCCATTCACTCCTATCAAATACGCTCACACATGCTTGCTGGAAATCCAAGCCCCTCGCATACAAAACTTCCTTTACCCCTCCCTCCAACCTTTCCTAGGCCGACCCCTACCCCGCCTTCCCTCCACTACAGATCCATACACTCTCGAAGTCACTCTGTCTCGTTCCATTCTCTCTACATGTCCAAACCACCTCAACAACCTCCTCAGCTCTCTGGACAATCGTTTTGGTAATCCGCACCTCCTCCTAATTTCCAAACTCCGAATTCTCTGCATTATATTCACACCACACATTGACCTCAGACATGACATCTCCACTGCCTCCAGCCTTCTCCTCGTTGCAACATTCATCACCCATGCTTCACCCCATATAAGAGCGTTGGTATAACTATACTTTCATACATTCCCTCTTTACTTCCATGGACAAGGTTCTTTGTCTCCACAGACTCCGAAGTGCTCCACTCACCCTTTTCCCCTCATCAATTCTATGATTCACCTCATCCTTCATAGACCCATCCGCCGACATGTCCACTCCCAAATATCTGAATACATTCACCTCCTCCATACTCTCTCCCTCCAATCTGATATCCCAATCATTCGTCACCTATTCTTTTTGTTATCCTCATCACCTTACTCTTTCCTATATTCACTTTCAATTTTCTTCTTTTACACACCCTACCAAATTCATCCACCAACCTCTGCAGCTTCTCTTCAGAATCTCCCAAAAGCACAGTGTCATCAGCAAAAAGCAACTGTGACAACTCCACTTTGTATTTGCTTCTTTATCTTTTAGCCCAACACCTCTTGCCAAGACCCTCGCATTCACTTCTCTTACAACCCCATCTATAAATATATTGAACAACCACGGTGACATCACACATCCTTGTCTAAGGCCCACTTTTACTGGGAAATAGTCCCTTCCCTCCTACACACTCTAACCTGAGCCTCACTATCCTCATAAAAACTCTTCACTGCCTTCAGTAACCTTCCTCCTATTCCATACACCTGCAACATCTGCACATTGCCCCCTATCCACCCTATCATACGCCTTTTCCAAATCCATAAATGCCACAAAAACCTCTTTACCCTTATCCAAATACTGTTCACCTATATGTTTCACTGTAAACACTTGGTCTACACACCCCTACCTTTCCTAAAGCCCCTTGTTCATCTGCTATCCTGCTTTCTGTTTTACTCTTAATTCTTTCAATAATAACTCTACCATACACTTTACCAGGTACACTCAACAGACTTATTCCCCTATAATTTTTGCACTCTCTTTTGTCCCTTTGCCTTTATACAAAGGAACAATACACGCTCTCTGCCAATCCCTAGGTACCTTACCCTCTTCCATACATTTATTAAATAATAGCACCAACCACTCCAAAATTATATCCCCACCTGCTTTTAACATTTCTATCTTTATCCCATCAATCCCAGCTGCCTTACCCCTTTCATTCTACCCACTGCCTCACGAACTTCCCCTACACCCACAACTGGCTCTTCCACACTCCTACAAGATGTTATTCCTCCTTGCCCTACACACGAAATCACAGCTTCCCTGTCTTCATCAACATTTAACAAATCCTCAAAATATTCTCTCCATCTTCCCGATACCTCTAACTCTCCATTTAATAACTCTCCTCTCCTATTTTTAACTGTCAAATCCATTTGTTCTCTAGGCTTCCTCAACTTATTAATCTCATTCCAAAACTTTTTCTTATTTTCAACAAAATTTGCTGATAACATCTCACCCACTCTCATCTGCTCTCTTTTTACATTGCTTCACCACTCTTTTAACCTCTCTTTTCTCTCCATATACTCTTCCCTCCTTGCATCACTTCTACTTTGTAAAAACCTCTCATATGCTAACTTTTTCTCCTTACTACTCTCTTTACATCATCATTCCACCAATCGCTCCTCTTCCCTCCCGCACCCACTCGCCTGTAACCACAAACTTCTGCTGAACACTCTAACACTACATTTTTAAATCTACCCCATACATTTTCGACCCCATTGCCTACACTCTCACTAGCCCATCTATCCTCCAATAGTTGTTTATATCTTACCCTAACTGCCTCCTCTTTTAGTTTATAAACCTTCACCTCTCTTTTACTTACTGATTCTATTTTCCTTGTATCCCATCTACCTTTTACTCCCACTGTAGCTATAACTAAAAAGTGATCTGATATATCTGTAGCCCCTCTATAAACATGTACATCCTGAAGTCTACTCAACAGTCTTTTATCTATCAATACATAGTCCAACAAACTACTGTCATTACGCCCTACATCATATCTTGTATACTTATTTATCCTTAGAAAAACAATGATTCGTTCATATGTAGTGAGCCTTCTCATATGAATATCCCTTTTATCACTGTATACATGTCTGCTCTTGACAAAATTTCACAGCAATATTACGCAGGCCCTTTTGAGAAGTAACATCAGCATTTCTGCCGCGGCCACATCTTCTATCAGAGACCTCATCAGAAAGTGAGATTTCTACAATACATGCAACAGTGAAGCAAAGGGATACACCATACCATGTGGGGGAGAAAGGATGCAACAAGATAAACGTTGGAGAAGAGCACAAATATGCTTGTAACCTTGCATAAAGTTAGGAGGGAAGTGTAAGATGTGAAGGCCTGAGTAATGTATTGGAATTCTCTTGGAACCTGAGACTGGAGACACGGACTCTTTTGGTGCGAGTGTTGTGGGGCGAACAGAAATGAGTGTGGTCATCTTTATTTGTGTGCTTTCTGTAACCTGTAATGGGGGATCTGCATAAATGGTACATAAAAAAAATTATAGTTAGCCTTCGTTTTCAATATCTTCATGCTACTCATACCATGGCACTCGTACCAAAAGAGGTGTGATCATTAAGTATTTCCTAAGAGTTACCCATGTCTCCAGTCCCAAGTTCCTAGAAGAAGAATGCCAGTACATTACTCAAACCGTCACGTGCTTACACTTCCCTCCCTACTTCATACAAGAGCGTAAGCGCAGGGCAAGAACTATATTCTACTACAAGCACCACTGTTGATCCTGCCTGGAGGAGAAGTAGTCAACAATGTTACTCAGGCCTTTTCCAGATGTTACACTCGCATAGCTGCTATAGCCAGATCTTCCATCAAAGATCTCACCAGGATGAGAGAGTCAAGAACATACACCATACTATGTAAGAAATACAACAAGATCTACTCAGGAGAAACTGAGTGGAATCTTTCCACACGTGTTCAAGAACACAAATGTACTTGTAACTAAGATGATACCAGCAACACTTGCATCGTACAAAGGACTAAAGAGAGCCATTTAATACACCGGAACAATGCAGAAATGGTCTACGAAGAACCCGACAACAACAGGCACCGTTGTATAGCAGCCTCCTTAGCTACTACTTTTAACACCCTTGAACAAAGGGCTGGCTTCCACTACATGTCCACAACTCTAGAACACATCATTCTGCTACATACTTACTCTAGGTTGCCACATAACATTGCGATTAGATGATTTTATACCTTTACCTGACCGTCATCTGTGACTTTTGTTATCTCTATATATACACTGCATTTCCTCGTTCTCTTGTATAATTTGGAGTGGTCAAAGTCCTAAGATGGAAATGTATTCAGCAAAGTTGCCCTAAAGTGTGTGTAATATTTTATAGTGTATATTTCTATATTATAGAAAACCAGGAGAATCGGAAATATTAGGGAAGACATGATAACAACATACAAAACACTCAGCGAAATTGATAAAGTGTACAGGAATAGGCTGCTTGAAAGGAGGGTAACATGTACTTGGGGGCACAGCTGGAGGTTAATGGCACAGATGACCCACAGGGATGTCAGGAAGTATATGTTCAGTCTCAGGGTTGTCGGGAAATGGAATGACATTGACGAAGGAGTGGTCGAGGCAGAGTCCATACATAATTTAAGAACAAGTACAACAGGGCTTTCGAGGCGAGGGAGGGAGTGAATCGGACAAGGGACGGTAAAAATGAGTCTCGCTGTTTACCTGGAGTTTACCTGGAGAGGGTTTCGGGGGTCAACGCCCCCGCGGCTCGGTCTGAGACCAGGCCTCATGGTGGATCAGGGTCTGATCAACCAGGCTGTTACTGCCTGCCGCACGCAAACTGACGTACGAACCACAGCCCGGTTGGTCAGGTACTGACTTTAGGTGCCTGTCCAGTGCCTTCTTGAAGACAGCCAGGGATCTATTGGTAATCCCCCTAATGTATGCTGGGAGGCAGTTGAAAAGTGCTATTACGCCATGGCCACACTTGTCGAAAGCTTTTGCAAAGTCTGTGTATACTACATCTGTATTTTGTGTATCCTCAACAGCATCCAGGACCCTGTCATAGTGGTCCAGGAGCTGGGACAGGCAGGAGCGACCTGCTGTAGGTGGTTGGCGATCCTGCTTCTTAGAACCCTCTCAAAGATTTTTATGATATGGGATGTTAGTGCTATCGGTCTGTAGTTATAATAATAATAATAATACTTTATTTAGACATTGTACAATTATATATGGTAGATATAGTTATACATAGTAATTACATAGTAATTACATTGACACGTGTACTCACCTAGTTGTGCTCACCTAGTTGTGGTTGCAGGGGTCGAGTCAAAGCTCCTGGCCCCGCCTCTTCACTGGCCGCTACTGGGTCACTCTCCCTGCGCCATGAGCTTTATCATACCTCTGCTTAAAGCTATGTATAGAGCCTGTCTCCACTACATCGCTTCCTAAACTATTCCACTTCCCGACAACTCTGTGACTGAAGAAATACTTCCTAACATCTCTGTGATTCATCTGAGTCTTCAACTTCCATCTGTGTCCCCTTGTTGTTGTGTCCCATCTCTGGAACATTCTGTCTCTGTCCACTTTGTCAATTCCTCTCAGTATCTTATATGTTGTTATCATGTCTCCCCTATCTCTCCTGTCCTCCAGTGTCGTCAGGTCGATTTCCTTAACCTCCCTCGTAGGACATACCCCTTAGCTCCGGGACTAGTCTTGTTGCAAACCTTTGCACTTTCTCGAGCTTCTTCACATGCTTGGCTAGGTGTGGGTTCCAAACTGGTGCTGCATACTCCAATATGGGCCTAACGTACACGTGTACAGGGTCCTGAACGATTCTTTATTAAGATGTCGGAATGCTGTTCTTAGGTTTGCTAGGCGCCCATATGCTGCAGCAGTTATTTGGTTGATGTGCGCCTCAGAGATCTGTCTGGTGTTATACTCACCCCAAGATCTTTTCCTTGATTGAGGTTTGCAGTCTCTGGCCCCTAGGCTGTACTCCGTCTGCGGTCTTCTTTGCCCTTCCCCAATCTTCTGACTTTGCATTTGGTGGGGTTGAACTCCAGGAGCCAGTTGCTGGACCAGGCTTGCAGGCTGTCCAGATCCCTTGTAGTTCTGCCTGGTCCTCGTCCGATTGAATTCTTCTCATCAACTTCACATCATCTGCAAACAGGGACACTTCGGAGTCTATTCCTTCCGTCATGTCGTTCACAAATACCAGAAACAGCACTGGTCCCAGGACTGACCCCTGTGGAACCCCGCTCGTCACCGGCGCCCACTCTGACACCTCGCCACGTACCATGACTCGCTGCTGTCTCCTGACAGGTATTCCCTGATCCAATGTAGTGCCTTCCTGTTACCCCTGCCTGGTCCTCCAGCTTCTGCACTAATCTCTTGTGTGGAACTGTGTCAAACGCCTTCTTACAATCCAAGAATATGCAATCTACCCACCCCTCTCTCTTGCCTTATCGCTGTCACCCTGTCGTAGAAATCCAGTAGGTTTGTGACACAGGATTTCCCGTCCCTGAAACCGTGTTGGCCGTCGTTGATAAGCTCATTCCTTTCTAGGTGCTCAACCACCCTTCTCCTGACTATCTTCTCCATGACCTTGCATACAATACATGTCAGTGACACTGGTCTGTAGTTTAGTGCTACGTTCCTGTCTCCTTTTTAAAATTGGAACTACATTTGCTGTCTTCCAAACCTCAGGTAGTTGCCCTGTTTCGATAGATGTGTTGAAGATCGTTGTTAGGTACACATAGCTCCTCTGCTCCCTCTCCAGGACCCATGGAGAGATGTTATCTGGCCCCATCGCCTTTGAAGTATCTAGCTGCTTAGTAGCCTCTTCACTTCCTCCTCATTTGTGTGTATTGTGTCCAGCACTTGATGGTGTGTGTGTGTGTGTGTGTGTGTGTGTGTGTGTGTGTGTGTGTGTGTATGTACATATGTGTATGTGTGTATGTATATACATGTATGTGTGTGTATGTGTGTGTGTGTGTATATATGTATGTGTATATGTATATGTATGTGTATATGTATATGTGTGTGTGTGTGTGACCCAAGAATTAAAATTTGCACCAATAACTCATTACAGTTGTGGCTGGGTGTAGACTAATAGATTGCTCATTGCTTTATAATTTGTTCATGAGTGCAACCATGTACAGACGTAAGTAAATTTACTTACATGATTCATTACCTTGTAACTAGTGAATTAATTACCATTGTACCTTGTTCAGCTATCAAAACTTTGGGGCCCAGTTTCTGGACCCTATATATACCTCTGTAATCTGCAAATACCTTTGTAACTTGTCATGATTGTGACCATCTGAGTTCATTACCTTTGTAACTTGCTCAGCTATCAAACTTTGAGGTCCAGTCCCTGGACCCATTATGTACCTCTGTAATCTTTTGACTACCGCCCACAGGATGGGTATGGGCTGCATAATAAAGATATCAAACTAACTAACTAAAAACCCCTAATATGCAATTGCTTTACTGCCACCCTTGTGGAGTGGGGCTAGGTCTGTTGTTTTCAGTGTGTGTGGGATGACCCGTGTCCATGCTCACTCTCCATAGAATGCTGAAGGCACGCGATAGGGGTCTCTTGCAATTCTTGATGAACACGGAGTTCCATGAGTCTGGGCCTGGGGCAGAGTGCATAGGCATGTCATTTATTGCCTTTTCAAAGTCTTGTGGAGTTAGAATAATATCCGATATTTTTGAGATGACCAGATTTTGCGTTTCGTTCATAAAGAATTCATTTCGATTGTCGACCCTTAGTCTGGGCAGCGGCTCGCTGAACACTGAGTCGTATTGGGACTTTAATATCTCACTCATTTCTTGGCTGTCATCTGTGTATGTCCCATCCCGTCTAAGCAGAGTCCCAATACTGGATGTTGTTTTTTCCTTAGATTTGGCATAAGAGAAGAAGTATTTTGGGCTTTTTTCAATTTCCTTTATGGCTTTTAGTTCTTCCTGTGAATCTTGTCTCCTGTAAGATTCCTTCAGTTTAAGTTCAATATTTGCAATTTCACTGACCAGTGCCTCTATTTATTTCAGATATAATGGCCCCTCTCAGCAGCTCTGTGACTCTTCGCCTTCGTCTGTATAGGGAGCGTCTCTCTCTTTCTAGTTTACATCTTCTCTTTCTTTTTCTTAATGAAATGTGTCTTGAGCAGATCTCAAGAACCACAGAGTTCATTTTTTCTAGGCAACTGTTCGGATCCGTGTTGTTTAGGATATCTTCCCAGCTTGTTTCATTTAGAACATGGTTGACTTGATCCCATTGTATGTTTTTGTTATTAAAATTGAATTTTGTGAAGAGACCTTCATGACTGATCACATTTTGCTGGTCAGGAGCCCTGTGCATACATGTCTGTACCTCTATTATGTTGTGATCTGAGTGTATTGTCTTTGATACGGTTATATTCCGTATCAGATCGTCGTTGTTAGTGAAGATGAGGTCCAGCGTATTTTCTAGTCTTGTAGGTTCTAATATTTGCTGGTTTAAGGTGAATTTGGTGCAGATATTTAATAGTTCGTGTGTGTGATCACAGATGTAAATTTTATGAATCGATCACATTGTTTGACTTTATTGTATTATCATAGGTAAATCTATATAAAAAAAATTATGTGCCCATAACAGATAACTGATGTGTACCTTTTCAATATATCACTACAAACTGGCATAGTGTCAGACAAGTGGAAAATGGCAAATGTAATACCTATTTACAAGGCAGGTGACAGGTCCTTAGCTTCGAACTATAGACCAATAAGCCTTACCTCCATAGTTGGTAAATTCATGGAATCAATAATTGCCGAAGCAATTCGTAGCCATCTTGAAAGGCATAAACTGATTAATGAATCTCAGCACGGCTTTACAAAGGGGCGTTCCTGTCTTACAAATTTACTAACTTTCTTCACTAAGGTATTTGAGGAGGTAGATCATGGTAATGAATATGATATTGTGTATATGGACTTCAGTAAGACTTTCGATAGAGTTCCACATCAGAGGCTATTGAGAAAACTTAAGGCACACGGAATAGGAGGAGAAATTTTTTCCTGGGTACAGGTATGGTTGACAAATAGGCAGCAGAGAGTTTGCATAAATGGGGAGAAATCAGAATGGGGGCACGTCACAAGCGGTGCTCCACAGGGGTTAGTGTTGGGCCCCTTGTTGTTTACAATTTACATAAACGACATAGATGAGGGAATAAATAGCGATATAAGCAAATTTGCTGATGATACCAAAATAGGCAGTCCAATTCATTCAAATGATGACATTAGAGCACTCCAGGAGGATTTGAATAGACTCATGCAGTGGTCGGAGAAGTGGCAGATGCAGTTTAATATAGACAAATGCAAAGTTCTAAATGTTGGACAGGAAAATAACCATGCCACACATAAACTAAATGTAGATCTTAATATTACGGATTGCGAAAAGGATTTAGGAGTTCTGGTTAGCAGTAATCTGAAACCAAGACAACAGTGCATAAGTGTTCGCAATAGAGCTAACAAAATCCTTGGCTTCATATCAAGAAGTATAAATAATAGAAGTCCTCAGATTGTTCTTCAACTCTATATATTTTTGGTTAGGCCTCATTTAGATTATGCTGCACAGTTTTGGTCACCGTATTACAGAATTGATATAAATGCACTGGAAAACATACAAAGGAGGATCACAAAGTTGATCCCATGTATCAGAAATCTTCCCTATGAGGATAGACTGAGGGCCCTGAATCTGCACTCTCTAGAAAGGCATAGAATTAGGAGGGATTTAAATGAGGTGTATAAATGGAAAACAGGAATTAATAAAGGGGATGTAAATAGCGTGCTTAAAATATCTAGCACTGACAGGACTCGCAGCAATGGTTTTAAATTGGAAAATTTCAGATTCAGGAAGGATATAGGAAAGCACTGGTTTGGTAATAGAGTTGTGGATGAGTGGAACAAACTCCCGAGTACCGTCATAGAAGCTAAGACGTGTAGTTTTAAAAATAGGTTGGATAAATACATGAGTGGGGCAATGTGGCAGATGTTGCAGGTGTATGGAATAGGAGGTAGGTTACTGAAAGCAGTGAAGAGCTTTTATGAGGATAATGAGGCTCAGGTTAGAGTGTGTAGGAGAGAGGGAGATTATTTCTCCGTAAAAGTAGGCCTTAGACAGGGATGTGTGATGTCACCGTGGTTGTTCAATATATTTATAGATGGGGTTGTAAGAGAAGTGAATGCGAGGGTCTTGGCAAGAGGTGTGGGGTTAAAAGACAAAGAATCAAATACAAAGTGGGAGTTGTCACAGTTGCTTTTTGCTGATGACACTGTGCTTTTGGGAGATTCTGAAGAGAAGTTGCAGAGGTTTGTGGATGAATTTGGTAAGGTATGTAAAAGAAGAAAATTGAAAGTGAATATACTAAAGAGTAAGGTGATGAAGATAACAAAAAGATTAGGTGACGAAAGATTGGATATCAGATTGGAGGGAGAGAGTATGGAGGAGGTGAATGTATTCAGATATTTGGGAGTGGACATGTCAGCAGATGGGTCTATGAAGGATGAGGTGAATCATAGAATTGATGAGGGGAAAAGGGTGAGTGGTGCACTTCGGAGTCTGTGGAGACAAAGAACTTTGTCCATGGAGGTTAAGAGGGGAATGTATGAGAGTATAGTTATACCAACACTCTTATATTTGTGTGAAGCATGGGTGATGAATGTCGCAACGAGGAGAAGGCTGGAGGCAGTGGAGATGTCATGTCTGAGGTCAATGTGTGGTGTGAATATAATGCAGAGAATTCGGAGTTTGGAAATGAGGAGGAGGTGTGGGATTACCAAAACTATTATCCAGAGGGCTGAGGAGGGGTTGTTGAGGTGGTTCGGACATGTAGAGAGAATGGAACGAAACAGAATGACCTCGAGAGTGTATAAATCTGTAGTGAAGGGAAGGCGGGGTAGGGTCGGCCTAGGAAAGGTTGGAGGGAGGGGTAAAGAGGTTTTGTGTGCGAGGGCTTGCATTTCCAGCAAGCATGCGTGTGCGTATTTGATAGGAGTGAATGGAGACAAATGGTTTTTAATACTTGACGTGCTGTTGGAGTGTGAGCAAGGTAACATTTATGAAGGGATTCAGGGAAACCGGCGGGCCGGACTTGAGTCCTGGAGATGGGAAGTACAGTGTCTGCACTCTGAAGGAGGGGTGTTAATGTTGCAGTTTTATAACTGTAGTGTAAAGCACCCCTCTGGCAAGACAGTGATGGAGTAAATGATGACGAGAATTTCTTTGTCAGACCTCTCTGCCTTGGTGGGAATCGGCCGATGTGTTAATAAAATAAAAAAAAAATACATGAGTGGGTGTGGGTGGGTGTGAGTTGGACCTGACTAGCTTGTGCTACTAGGTCAGATGCCATGCTCCTCCCTTAAAGTGAATGTGACTGACCTGACTAGGTCAAGGCATTGGCTTAAGTCGGTGGGAGAATTGGACCTGCCTCGCATGGACAGTAGGCCTGCTGCAGTGTTCCTTTTTTCTTATGTTCTTAAATTAAAGGGCCTAAAATCTGGAACTCCCTACCTGAAAACTCCAGAACTGCAGATTCAGCCACCATTTTCAACACTATCATCAAAAAACATCTTATCTCACTAACACACCCCACCATCACCTAAATACATGACAACAACCGATTCACACACACACACACATCCTCCTCATCTACACCAACACTGACCCAAAGGACAGTAAACACAAAATCCTGAATATAGCTATTGTCTAATAAATAACCTATGTGACATGTCAAGATATCTTATTAATGAAAATAAGATACCAGTTATACTAAACAAATTTCCTAAATTTGTAACAGATAAGTGAAATGTAGATATAAATCCAAATGTACAATTGTTAACCCTTTTGGGGCCTAGTGCTAGGCCTTTTGTGTATCCATATGCTCTTGCGCTACCGTCCACAGGATGGATATGGGGTGCACAATAAACTAGCCACTTCGGTGGCAAAATCTAAAATCTAATAAATCTCAAACTAGTTTTAAGTTTGCCTGATATACTCCAATATAGGAGTTTAATAGAAACTATGTAACAAGCTATGACAAAACCATTCTCAATACTAATTTTACAATCTAAATATTTATGAACTGCCCATTTAATCTAATTAATCATTTGAATTAATCATTTAAATTTAATCAAATATTTGAACTACCTCATTTGTATTCATTTGTAATTTGTAATACAATCTAAATATTCTGAACTACCTCACTATTGTAATCTACTTAATCATTTGAAATCTGTATTCATTTGTAATTTGTAATACAGATTAAAAACTAGTATAGTAGTCTGCCTGAAATGCCTAACATGCCCAGGCATGCTAGGCATGCTAATGGCCATCTTTGTAATTATTGTCTTATAAATGTAAATCACACATTGTAATCCTTACAGAGAAATAAAATAATCTGAATCTGAATCTGAAATATAATGCGGCAGTAAGTTGGTGTAACTCGCCAGCCATAGTGACGTCTGGCTCCCCCTCCCTCCCCCTCCCCTCCCCCTCCCAATACTGTGTAAACAAACCTGATGGAGCTACTGTTTACCTGTTGCTGATAATTACTATTGTGACCCCCGCCACTAGGACTATGACCTAGATAGGGATAACTATTGCTGTATTAAGCCCTGTTTTTCACATTATCTATGTTATAGTGAAAGTCTGTGTCTATGTTATAGTTAAAGTCTGTGTCTATGTTATAGTTAAAGTGAGCGGTCCTAGACTAGGGTCAGGTTAGAATCTTGAGGAAGATGAGTGAAAGAGGAAGAAGAGCAGTGTAGGTTATTTCTGTTAGGTCCTCCCTCATTATCTATTGCTAGACGACAGTGGCAGCACCCCTCAAGGTAGGTGCCTTGAGGCAAGTGAAGGGCTCTTGATCCAAGGAATTGAACGTGACCTCCTCTTCCTGGATCGAATTTGATTGTCTCTTATTCCCCCCAGGTGCTGTATGAGCCCTATGGGTTTAGGCACTCACCATATGCATGTTATAGCATTGGTAGCAAGTGTTATATCCTTGCACATGTTTTGCCCCATCTAGGATTCGACCTTGATCCTCATAATTGTGAATCGAACCCCTGTAAAGCGAACTACAAGATGTGGTCAAAGTAGCAATCTTCCACAAGTGGTTTCCCTTTTCTGATCATTTTTTACACTAAGCTTAACTTGTGATTTTGCTGGCAGCATTGTTGGTCTGAATTAGTGACCAAAGTGTTGTTTTTAATTAAGCCAGAATTGGTTTTGTAGCCATCCTACCTCTGTTGCTGTCACTTGTGGGAAATAGTACTTTCATAAATGTGCTTTGTTCACCTGAGACACACAGCTATTCTCGTATAGGAGTGCCCGGGCACTCAGGAAAATTGACAGATGAAACTAATAGTCTATTATTTTTTGATACATTGTTCTTTTCATCAGAGAGCATTTCAACTTCCTCTAAGGTGTCTCATAGCTCGGTTGGTAGCGCACTCATCCACACTGAGGTCTGTGGTTCGATCCCCGGTACAGGTGGAAACATTGAATCGTGTTTCCTTAAGACACCTGCTGTCCCTGTTCACATAGCAGTAAATAGGTACTTGGGTGTTAGCTGACTGGTGTGGGTTGCATCCTGGGAACAAAATTATCCTAATTTGCCTGAAATGCTCTGCATAACAAGGGGCTTTCTGTATAGTATGTCAGTGATGTCAGCTAGGTCTATAAGTTGTATCATGTACTTGTAGAAATAAAGATTATTATTCTTAGCCACATCAGTGTCCTGACATGATTACTCTCTGTCCTACTTTCTGAAAGCCCAACATTTAATGCAGATTCCCTCTGACTTTTTAATTGAAACCTATATAGTGCACCGCCTGTGACTTCCTCCGTTTGCCGATTTACTTTCTACATTTCGCCTTTTAGCTACTTTGAATGTCAGAAATACGTAGAAATACGTTTGTCATGTAGTGATGAATGACTGTCTTGGATTTAGTATTTTACATAAATGCTGTATAATAATAATCACATACAGTAATTGAAATTACTTCATTACTATTTATTTATAGCTTGTTCCGTGTATGAATATTCTTGCTATACTATGAAGCTTTTTATATCATGTTTTAATGGCCTTGATAAAATTAAGGCTGTAGTTGAAATACACAGATGAAATATCCTTTCCATTCAGAATTAAAATGCAACAAACGAAAAGATTTTTTAATTCAGCTCAAAATGTCCAAGAATGAAGTAGTATACATATATCATTTAACCTAAATTTTAACAAAAGATCTCCATATAAAGTGTGGTTTTCATCCTTATTGTTTAGGATAATCAAGGCTCAAATCCTTATTTGCTGATGAAGTAATGTTCAATAGTTCCAGAACAAAATAAATAATTATTTTTTTGCAGATAACTACAAAAATAATGATAAGTAATAGTGATAGAGCTGTGAGGACTAGAGAAAATAATGCAGAGGGCAATGATGATCTAAACTCAGAAAACTATTTTCTGGAGGTTCGTGTCCCACATACGGCAGCTGCAAGCGAATTACCAACTGTGAATTCACTAGATATTAGTGGGGATGGATTCTTTTCTCAGGAGGTATAGACTTTGTGTTTTTCAATATCGTTCTTCACTCATTTTTATAATTAAATAATCTCTCTTTTTGAATACAAAAGAATGGTGTAGACAGTGGATTCCGAGTCCACGTAATGTGGATTTCATCTTACAATGGTCTTCAGATGCATGATAGAACTGATAAATTGGCAAAGGCATATGCCTTCAGGGAGGGAGGTCATTACAACTTTGGGTTGTTGACTAGAAGTTTGAGGACAGTAGTTCAAAAAGAACTATTGGACTTCATTAATTTGAGACTGAGGGAGGTTGACACCAGTAAGCCCATCTATCATCATTCTGTCATGCAGGAGGAGCCACATGTCTGTGTGCATCCAACAAAATCAGCACTCTTGAAATTCACTACAGCCTGGCTTTGGCTAGGTAGCAAGTAGAAATAGTTAGATGAACTATCATTACACCCTGCATCATCATGTGTATTCAGAGACAAATCACTCACATTCTCTAACTTTGTCTGTTGTAAATAACTCATAACAATTTAATCTTGTCTAAATTCAACCATACCTTGTTAAAATAGTATAACTAATTTAAAACTTCATATAAACTACACTGTAATGTTTTTGTGGCTGAATTCATGTCTGTATTAAAAACTCATTATGAGTGTGACCTGATCATAAACTTGTAAATTGTTCATTATTTTGGGTTTCCATTTTTTAACCCATTATGTGTGTCTGTAATCTTTTGACTACTGTCGTAGGATAGGTATGGGGTGCACAATAAACCTATCAAGCTAAAAGAAGGGTAAAGATTCCTCAGTGAAGCTATGTATGAAGACCTTTGTCCTCTCAAAATAAGTTTTCATTAAAACTTGTATTATAATTATCACATTATTCCAGTACTCTAATGCTCTAATTTAATTTTCTCTTCGGTTCTGAATGTTTCATATGTTGAGATACAGTGGAACCTCAGTTTTCCTGATTAATCCATTCAAAAAAGTCAGACGAAAACCGAAGCAATATTTCCCATAAGAAATACAGTGGATCCTCGCTATTCGAACACTCCAAACTTGCCCTTCTATGTAAGTTTATTATTGTAAGTGCTTTTATAAGTGTATTTTTGGGGGTCTGAAATGGACTAATCTAATTTACATCATTCCTTATGGGAATAAATTTGTTTGGTAACAGCACTTGAACAGCATACTGGAATGAAGAATGTTCGAATAGCGAGGGTCCACTGTATTGTAAATCCAATTAATCCGTTCCAGACACCCAAAAATATTAACAAAAAATACATGTAGATTTACATACAAAAAAAATGAGAAATAAATATAAATGACTAATGAAATGGATAAATGAACATTTAACATCACTTTTACCTTTATTGAAGACTCTTATTGGCATATGGAAGACAGTGAGGAGGGGAGAGGGAGGAGGAAAGGTTATTGTTTGGAAGGGGAATCCCCGTCCATAAGGAATTCAGGTATCAAGGGCCTATCCAGGGTTACTTCCCTTCTTTGTCTTTTACTGGCACTAGGACCAGCTTGAGAGTCACTGGACCCCTATCGCACAAAAAATCTGCCCAGAGAGGTCTGTTTCTGGCGTCTCTTTAAGATTTGCCTAAAATGGGACATTGTCATTGAACGTGTTGCAGACACGGCTTGCAACAGCTTTGTTAGGTGATATTTCTCCACAAAACTTTGCAACTCACTCCACTTTGCACACATGTCTTTAAGCACTGTCACTCAGAACTTTCTTTGGCCCCATGGTGGCTTATTTAGCAGCCACACTCAATAAACAAGCAAAAATACAATGGATTATTAAAAAGTAAATGATTCAACGGAAGGCGCTGAGAAAAGTGGAATGCGTGTGCTCACTGAACATGAAGCACACATGGCAGGGACGATTGAGCCAAACTGCGACGGGGAAATGTTTGAATGGGACAAAATTTTGACAAAAAGAGTCGCAGTCTACAATGGGCATGAATGGGGTTTAAGTAAGGCCCCTGTTCCCTGTCAAAACCGAGTGGATTTAAATGCAAAGTATTGGGGACAAAGATTAGTCTACTTACATATTTCTTGGGAATAAATTGGTGGTAAGGACTAGACAACATTTACTGAGGTATTAGCACTGTATTTAGTAACTGTTCTTGGAATCTTTATTGTAGCTGTTGTTATGTCACACTAGTATTTGCCTTTACATCAACTTATGCATTCTGTTTTTAATTTTTCCTGTAGATCAAAGTTTGTTTAGTACAGTGTAGCTCTTTAATTTTTAAGATAGTTTATATGTATTAGATATTGCATTTTGTAGTTTACCTATATAATGTATATTACTGTATTTTATCAACAAAAATTTTTTTCTTTCAGGCAGTATTGATTACAGAATGTGATGGAGAGTCATATAATACAGATGCCACACTACACTTCTGTAGACGAAGAATACTGAAACCTCGTGATGCTGTCTGTACCCTCTTAGGTATGACAAAATGTCCTTACAAATCTGAAAACAGGAAATTAGCATGAGGAGAAAGAAGCCTGAAAAGGAAAGGCACAAGAGTCAGAAAAGGGTATGAGAAAAATTGATGAAGGTACGAAGGATGAGTCAGATAGGGCAGATTGGAATCTGAATAAAGGTCACTTAATTATTTTCAACAATACAAAAGTTCAGATGATTTAGTTTATATCACAGCAAAGATATAAATCCATTGGGTCCTTAGGTCTTCTACGATGCCACCTACAACAGCCGACTAACTCCTAGGTACGTATCTATTTGCTGCTAGGTGAACAGCATCATCAGAAGTTAGAAAACTAGCCCATAATTCTCTACCACTGAGTTAAGAGGTCTTTTACTTTTTCATAAAGCATGGGTTATGTTCCTGAAAATTAGCATGTTATGAAAAATAGCATTTTGAAGAACATACGTATAGGGAAAATTTGCTAAACATTTTTCTTAATATTGTTCAAGGTAAAAAGTACTGCATTTTATCTTTCCTTACATTCTAGTTATGATTGCTTGTCAACATGGATGGTTGTATATTGAGTTTTTATATTTTCTGTAATAAATCTCTGATCTGTTTTCTCCCTGTGGCACTTTATAGAGCTGACCATAATGCGTTTGCCTTCTGCTCCTGACCCTGCTTTGGAATAGTGCTTCTACACTTTTCAAGAGTCTGCAACTTTACCAGTAACATGGAATTGCTCTCATAGCTCCTTCAGTGTTAACTGTTTATCTTCAGGGTTCTCTCGTTCCTGGGAATTAAGCTACTCCAATTTTTCTGCACTCGTGCAACTAGTTTATGGATACTTGCCCATATGCCTTGGCCTTCCTGGGAATCAGATCTAAGTCCCTTTGATTATGAGCTACAGGTTACTATGCAAATGTCATGATTGTCACTAAAGGTCTGTGGCCCATGCTGTACTGTACAAGGTTATCAATGATAAGTACAGATTTGTGTAATGCTGTACTGAGGAGCTCCAGTGAATATCTGTCTATTTCATCATTTAACTGGGCAGATTTTTAATAAGAAGGGATGGATTTGTATTTTTTTAGGTGGTTTTATTTAATCAGTATGTGGAATGTTAGTTTAAGAGTAAATGTCAAGGATATTCTTTGATATGAAATTCTAATTATTCTTTTAAATGTTGCAGGATATCGTTCATGGATTAAGGACAGTGCTGACCAGTGTTCATGTTTGAAGATCTTCAATTTTACATATTTTATCTTCTTCTTCCTTGGCCTCTGCATAGGACCTATTCTGCAGTACAACATCTGTCTTAAGTAAATTTGCTTGCCCCTTTAGTTTTTTGATGGATATCTAAGCATAAAAAACTCTTCACTACTTTCAGTAACCTAAATCCTATTCCATACACCTGCAACATCTGCACATTGCCGCCCTATCCACCCTGTCATACGTCTTTTCCAAATCTATAAATGCCACAAAAACCTCTTTACCCTTATCTAAATACTGTAAACACTTGGTCTACACCCCTACCTTTCCTAAAGCCCCCTTGTTCATCTGCTATCCTGCTTTCTGTCTTACTCTTAATTCTTTCAATAATAACTCTACCATACACTTTACAAGGTATACTCAACAGACTTATTCCCCCATAATTTTTGCACTCTTTTGTCCCCTTTGCCTTTATACAAAGAAACTATGCATGCTCTCTGCCAATCCCTAGGTACCTTACCCTCTTCCATACATTTATTAAATAATAGCACCAACCACTCCAAACCTATATCCCCACCTGCTTTTAACATTTCTATCTTTATCCCATCAATCCCAGCTGCCTTACCCCCTTTCATTCTACCCACTGCCTCATGAACTTCCCCCACACTTACAACTGGCTCTTCCTCACTCATACAAGATGTTATTCCTCCTTGCCCTATACACGAAATCACAGCTTCCCTGTCTTCATCAACATTTAACAACTCCTCAAAATATTCCCTCCATCTTCCCGATACCTCTAACTCTCCATTTAATAACTCTCCTCTCCTATTTTTAACTGTCAAATCCATTTGTTCCCTAGGCTTCCTCAACTTATTAATCTCACTCCAAAACTTTCTCTTATTTTCAACAAAATTTGTTGATAACATCTCACCCACTCTCTCATTTGCTCTCTTTTTACATTGCTTCACCACTCTCTTAACCTCTCTTTTTCTCTCCATATACTCTTCACTCCTTGCATCACTTCTACTTTGTAAAACCTCTCATATGCTAACTTTTCTCCCTTACTACTCTCTTTACATCATCATTCCACCAATCGCTCTTCTTCCCTCCCGCACCCACTTTCCGGTAACCACAAACTTCTTCTGAACACCTAACACTACATTCTTAAACCTACCCCATACATCTTCGACCCCATTGCCTACACTCTCACTAGCCCATCTATCCTCCAATAGTTGTTTATATCTTACCCTAACTGCCTCCTCTTTTAGTTTATAAACCTTCACCTCTCTCTTACTTGCTGCTTCTATTTTCCTTGTATCCCATCTACCTTCAACTCCCACTGTAGCTACAACTTAAAAGTGATCTGATATATCTGTGGCCCCTCTATAAACATGTACATCCTGAAGTCTACTCAGCAGTCTTTTTATCTACCAATACATAGTCCAACAAAGTACTGTCATTATGCCCTACATCATATCTTGTTTACTTATGAGTTTTTATGAGGATAGTGAGGCTTAGGTTAGAGTGTGTAGGAGAGAGGGAGATTATTTCCCAGTAAAAGTAGGCCTTAGACAAGGATGTGTGATGTCACCATGGTTGTTCAATATATTTATAGATGGGGTTGTAAGAGAAGTGAATGCAGGGTCTTGGCGAGAGGTGTGGGTTAAAAGATAAAGAATCAAATACAAAGTGGGAGTTGTCACAGTTGCTTTTTGCTGATGACACTGTGCTTTTGGGAGATTCTGAAGAGAAGTGACAGAGGTTTGTGGATGAATTTGGTAAGGTATGTAAAAAAAGAAAATTGAAAGTGAATATAGGAAAGAGTAAGGTGATGAGGATAACAAAAAGATTAGGTGACGAAAGATTGGATATCAGATTGGAGGGAGAGAGTATGGAGGAGGTGAATGTATTCAGATATTTAGGAGTGGAAGTGTCAGCAGATGGGTCTATGAAGGATGAGGTG
Source organism: Cherax destructor (assembly GCA_009830355.1). NCBI lineage: Eukaryota > Metazoa > Arthropoda > Malacostraca > Decapoda > Parastacidae > Cherax > Cherax destructor. The sequence continues at coordinate 16,432 of WNWK01003433.1, read as the reverse complement.
AATCATAGAATTGGTGAGGGGAAAAGGGTGAGTGGTGCACTTTGGAGTCTGTGGAGACATAAACCTTTGTTCATGGAAGTAAAGAGGGGAATGTATGAGAGCATAGTTATACCAACACTCTTATATGGATGTGAAGCATGGCTGATGAATGTTGCAACGAGGAGAAGGCTGGAGGCAGTGGAGATGTCATGTCTGAGGTCAATGTGTGGTGTGAATATAATGCAGAGAATTCGTAGTTTGGAAATTAGGAGGAGGTGCGGGATTACCAAAACTATTATCCAGAGGGCTGAGGAAGGGTTGTTGAGGTGGTTCGGACATGTAGAGAGAATGGAACGAAACAGAATGACTTCGAGAGTGTATAAATCTGTAGTGGAGGGAAGGCAGGGAAGGGGTCGGCCTAGGAAAGGATGGAGGGAGGGGGTAAAGGAGGTTTTGTGTGCGAGGGGCTTGGACTTCCAGCAAGCATGCGTGAGCGTATTTGATAGGAGTGAATGGAGACAAATGGTTTTTAATACTTAACGTGCTATTGGAGTGTGAGCAAAGTAACATTTATGAAGGGATTCAGGGAAACTGGCAGGCCGTACTTGAGTCCTGGAGATGGGAAGTACAGAGTCTGCACTCTGAAGGAGGGGTGGTAATGTTGCAGTTTTATAACTAGTGTAAAGCACCCTTCTGGCAAGACAGTGATGGAGTGAATGATGATGAAAGTTTTTCTTTTTCGGGCCACCCTGCCTTGGTGGGAATCGCTGATGTGTTAATAATAAATAATATTCTAAGCATAACGAAAAAAGTGTGATGTTTAATCTTGCTCGGTTGACTCGTAAAAATTGCCTACACATCTTGAAGTAATGCCTGTACAGTACTACATTATGCACTTTTATAGATTGCTTTACTATTTAACATGTAAATTTTTCATTCTCTCTCTCTTTCTCTCTCTGACTCTCTTACTCCCTCCTTCCCTCTCCCAGCTTAAACTTGTACTGCATATTTTTTATTTTTCAAATGGGCATTTACAGGTACAGTGGTACCTCGGTTAACGATGGTCCCCAAACTCGCCCTTTTATGTAAGTTTATTTTTTTAAATGCTTTTGTAAGTGTGTTTTTGGGGGTCTAAAAGGACTAGTCTATTTTACATCATTCCTTATGGGGATAAATTTGTTTGGTAATGGCACTTGAACAGCATTCTGGAACGAAAATCGTTAACGAGTACCACTGTACTTCATACAATACAGTGGACCTCGGTTACGAATACCAATCTGCATATGTAGTATAATTTAAGTTCTGTGGAGTGTAGTTGGATCTGAAATAGACTAACCTACATGAATTATTTCTAAGGTAATTCGTATGCATTGAGAGGCTCAATGAATTTTCTTAACAGGTCACTGTACTAATTTTTTCAACAAACGTATCCCCAAGGCAGGGTGACCTTAAAAGAAAAACGAAAGTTTTTCTTTTTTAAATTTAGTAATTTATACAGGAGAAGGTGTTACTAGCCCCTTGCTCCCAATACCTAGATATTTAGTTCAATAAGTGTTTGAAGAGGTTTTCTGTCACTTATGTATTTATTAACCTACAGTACGTTTGATATTTTCATTAGAATCTGTTCAGTGCCATGTGAACGTGTATCTCTTAAGAAAAGTTGTAAATAGACTACAGGGTACCTTACGTGTCAATCACTTTTTAAGTTTATTTAAATGCTGAAGTGTAATTTTGGGTTCTAATGGACTAGTCTATTTACAACATTTCTTAGGAGTGAATTGTTTTTACGAAACATTCTGGAAGAAATAGTACCACTGTATCCTTAGACAATTACACTACAAAGCATTTAAAAATAAACTTACATAAAGGGTATTTGGACATTAAACCGGTACCACTTACATATTTAGTATATGAATACAGAGTAAAAGTTCAGTATATCTTAAGAATAATGTAGAGCTCAGTTTTCTCTTATCTTATTTTTTTCCAGAAGAGATCAGGGAGTAGGAAATGAAGTGTTACTGATTTCTGAAAATTTGACTTCATATGGTAAGCTAATTGTTTTTTTTCCTCTCTTTAATAGTTTGTCAGTTTTGTGTACTTGATGCATGTTATTTATTTGTGTGAATAATATTTATTACTTTTCCAGCTTTTTCAAAACTCAGAAATTCAATTAAGAAAAGTATAAAGGGAGTGCCAGGTGTAAATGATAATGGGAGCTCTTTGATTGAACTTTGTATAGAAAGGGGTTTAGTTATAGGTAATACATATTTTAAGAAAAAGAGGATAAATAAGTATACAAGATATGATGTAGGGTGTAATGACAGTAGTTTGTTGGACTACGTATTGGTAGATAAAGGACTGTTGAGTAGACTTCAGGATGTACATGTTTATAGAGGGGCCACAGATATATCAGATCACTTTTTAGTTATAGCTACAGTGGGAGTAAAAGGTAGATGGGATACAAGGAAAATAGAAGCAGTAAGTAGAGAGAGGGGGAAAGGTTTATAAACTAAAAGAGGAGGCAGTTAGGGTAAGATATAAACAACTATTGGAGGATAGATGGGCTAGTGAGAGTGTAGGCAATGGGGTCGAAGATGTATGGGATAGATTTAAAAATGTAGTGTTTAGAGTGTTCAGCAGAAGTGGTTACTGGAAAGTGGGTGTGGGTGGGAAGAAGAGCAATTGGTGGAATGATGATGTAAAGAGAGTAGTAAGGAAGAAAAAGTTAGCATATGAGAGGTTTTTACAAAGTAGAAGTGATGCAAGAGGGAAGAGTATATGGAGAGAAAAGAGAGGTTAAGAGAGTGGTGAAGCAATGTAAAAGAGAGCAAATGAGAAAGTGGGTGAGATGTTATCAACAAATTTTGTTGAAAATAAGAAAAAGTTTTGGAGTGAGATTAATAAGTTGAGGAAGCCTAGGGGACAAATGGATTTGACAGTTAAAAATAGGAGAGGAGAGTTATTAAATGGAGAGTTAGAGGTATCAGGAAGATGGAGGGAATATGTTGAGGAGTTGTTAAATGTTGATGAAGACGGGGAAGCTGTGATTTTGTGTATAGGGCAAGGAGGAATAACATCTTGTAGGAGTGTGGAAGAGCCAGTTGTGAGTGTGGGGAAGTTCGGAGGCAGTGGGTAGAATGAAAGGGGGTAAGGCAGCTGGGATTGATGGGATAAAGATAGAAATGTTAAAAGCAGGTGGGGATATAGTTTTGGAGTGGTTGGTGCTATTATTTAATAAATGTATGGAAGAGGGTAAGGTATTTAGGGATTGGCAGAGAGTGTGTATTGTTCCTTTGTATAAAGGCAAAGGGGACAAAAGAGAGTGCAAAAATTATAGGGGAATAAGTCTGTTGAGTGTACCTGGTAAAGTGTATGAGAGTTATTATTGAAAGAATTAAGAGTAAGACAGAGAGCAGGATAGCAGATGAACAAGGGGGCTTTAGGAAAGGTAGGGGTGTGTAGACCAAGTGTTTACAGTGAAACATATAGGTGAACAGTATTTGGATAAGGGTAAAGAGGTTTTTGTGGCATTTATGGATTTGGAAAAGGTGTATGATAGGGTGGATAGGGCGGCAATGTGGCAGATGTTGTAAGTGTATGGAATAGGAGGTAGGTTACTGAAAGCAGTGAAGAGTTTTTATGAGGATAATGAGGCTCAGGTTAGAGTGTGTAGGAGGGAGGCAGACTATTTCCCAGTAAAAGTGGGCCTTAGACAAGGATGTGTAATGTCACCGTGGTTGTTCAATATATTTATAGATGGGGTTGTAAGAGAAGTGAATGCGAGGGTCTTGGCAAGAGGTGTGGGGTTAAAAGATAAAGAATCAAATACAAAGTGGGAGTTGTCACAGTTGCTTTTTGCTGATGACACTGTGCTTTTGGGAGATTCTGAAGAGAAGTTGCAGAGGTTGGTGGATGAATTTGGTACTGTGTGTAAAAGAAGAAAATTGAAAGTGAATATAGGAAAGAGTAAGGTGATGAGGATAACAAAAAGATTAGGTGATGAAAGATTGAATATCAGATTGGAGGGAGAGAGTATGGAGGAGGTGAATGTATTCAGATATTTATGAGTGGACATGTCAGCAGATGGGTCTATGAAGGATGAGGTGAATCATAGAATTGATGAGGGAAAAGGGTGAGTGGAGCACTTCGAGTCTGTGGAGACAAAGAACTTTGTCTATGGAAGTAAAGAGGGGAATGTATGAGAGTATAGTTATACCAACACTCTTATATGGGTGTGAAGCATGGGTGATGAATGTTGCCACGAGAAGAAGGCTGGAGGCAGTGGAGATGTCATGTCTGAGGTCAATGTGTGGTGTGAATATAATGCAGAGAATTCGGAGTTTGGAAATTAGGAGGAGGTGCGGGATTACCAAAACTATTATCCAGAGGGCTGAGGAAGGGTTGTTGAGGTGGTTCGGACATGTAGAGAGAATGGAACAAGACAGAATGACTTCAAGAGTGTATAAATCTGTAGTGGAGGGAAGGCGGGGTAGGGTCGGCCTAGGAAAGGTTGGAGGGAGGGGGTAAAGGAGGTTTTGTGTGCGAGGGGCTTGGACTTCCAGGAAGCATGTGTGAGCGTATTTGATAGGAGTGAATGGAGACAAATGGTTTTTAATACTTGACGTGCTGTTGGAGTGTGAGCAAAGTAACATTTATGAAGGGATTCAGGGAAACCGGCAGGCCTTACTTGAGTCCTGGAGATGGGAAGTACAGTGTCTGCACTCTGAAGGAGGGGTGTTAATGTTGCAGTTTTATAACTGTAGTGTAAAGCACCCTTCTGGCAAGACAGTGATGGAGTGAATGATGATGAAAGTTTTTCTTTTTCGGGCCACCCTGCCTTGGTGGGAATCGGCCGATGTGTTAATAAAAAAAAATGTGAGCATTGATGGCAAGTGTTACCATAATAAATGGACATTGTTGCTTTTAATAATGCTTTAATGTGTATAATAATACTCTGATGTGTATTATGAATTGATGCTTCAAGATGGCTTCAGTAGTGAGCCATACATTATGGAAAGTGTATTAATTCTTATTAATTCAGGAGGGATATGTATTTAGGGAATAAAATGGCAGTGTTGAATCTATAAACTTACATACCACCAGTATACATCAGTGCTGAGAATTCACCAAAAACCTGTACCTAGTAGAGGAATCTTATGATGACATTTTGGTCCATCCTGAACCATTGATTTGATAATGGTCCAGGATGAACTGAAATGCTGTCATGAAACTCCTCTCCTAAGTTCAGATTTTTGGCAAATTATTCTAGCCATGGTATCATGATTTTTTATTCTGCTAATAATTCTAGGGTTATTAGTCATAATTATTCTGATACTTGTTTTTAATTGTTGATTGTATATTTAGTAGGTTGGAGCAGGATTGATAATTATGTTTCCCTTTTCAGATGATGGAGACAGTCACTGGTGCTCTGGGAGCTTGGTCTTTGTATACATCATTCCCAGCATGATGTTTTATCTGGCATATTTAGTAACATGTATTATTCTGAGACTAGGTGAATCAGAACATCTGCAAACATTATTAGAAAGGGTATGTTGAGATTTAATCATCTGATTTTTATTTTTTTCTATTTCTAGCTTTGTTCTTCCATATTACCAGTCCTATATATAGGTGAATCTGTGACTTTTTATACAGTAAAAAAAATATTTTTTAACACATCAGCCATTTCCCACTGAACTGTGATGTCAGTACACTTCTGGCAAAACAGCGATTAAAAAAGTGATAGTAATTTTTTTTTCTCATTTTTGGGGGTGGGGGATTACTCTCCTGTCCCAGTGGGAGAGAATCAGTGTGTACAAAAACAAAAACATTAATGACTATGATCCAAGATGGGCTAACACACATATTGTTGCAGGTGTATCTGTTAGCATCGTGTTCACCATGGGAGCTAGTGAAGCAGCGTCGTCTCTGGTGTATTTTTGTGATGTGGCTGTTGCTGGGGGTCACATGTCTGATATTATCCCTTGCTTCTATGATATTGCATATTTTTGCTGCAACACACATTTCATACACCTTCATACATCCTCAGTAAGTATTTGGTTATTCAACAAAGTGTTTCCACTTTATTGCTAGTAACATTTTCATCTCAGATTTCTATTTTAGTTTTATACGGTAATGCTGGTATTTGGAAATTGAAAAATAAAATTTTGAAGTAAATTTCATGTACTGGTCATGGACCAGGCCATGTGGGTGTTAACCCCTGGAGCACCCTCCAGGTATACTCCAGGCATGTATACTGTATACATGCACTGTACGTGGTAAATTTGTTCTAATTTTGTTTTTTTGTAACTTTTTCCCAAATGAGTTTCTGGTTAATATAAATTTGAGTCCCTTCAGATTACCTGGATGCCAGTAAAGGGCTATTGATTCATGAAATTAGATCTACTCTTCCCTTTTCTGGATTGAAATTGACTGTCTCCCATTCCCCTATTTCCTGGATGTGTAACACTTATGGGTTTAGTGCTCTCTTGTGAATGTAACCATAATAATATAAATCTTGGTATTTATGAGTACTGTATTCATTTATGAGAGATGAACAGTACAGCTTCAGGATGTCCTTGTATCTCAACTTTTCTTTTGTTATAAATTTATTCACCTTTTGCTATAAGTATACTCATTGTTTGTTATAGGTGTGCTCTCATTTTGTTTTATGCATATTGATACTATGACTGTAATATTAATATACAGTGGACCCTCGGTTAACGAAATTAATCCGTTCCAGGAGCTCTTTCTTAATCTGAATCTTTCGTTATCTGAAACCTTATTTCCCATTAGAAATAATGTAAATACAATTAATTCGTTCCACAAAAAAATAATCACTCAAAATAAAAAAAAATAACATTTACTTACCTTTATTGAAGAGACTTGCAGGCATCTGGAAGATAGTATAGATGATGACTGGAGCAGGTGTTAGTGGTTGGAAGGGAATCCCCTCCAAAAGGACTTCAGGTGACAAGTCCCTCTCTGGGGTTACTTCCCTTCTTGGTCTTTTAATGCCACTAGGACCAGCTTGAGAGTCACTAGACCCCTGCCTGGTGAAGTAGCTGTCCAGAGTCCTCTGTTTCTGGCGACTCTTCAACACTTTTCTGAAGTACAACATGGCTCTGTCACTGAAGTGGTTGCACAGAAGGCTCATTTCAGCTTGCTCAGGGTGGTATCTTTCAACAAATGTCTGCAACTCATTCCACTTTGTACACATCTCCTTAAGCACTGAAGAAGGCACCTCCTTATCTCTCTCTCTCTCTTCCTGTGAAGCAATAACCTCAGCTGTGGTCTGTTGCTGTTCCAGATGAAGCTCTTGCAGCTCTTCAGTTGTTAGCTCTGTCCTGTGCTCCTCCACCAACTCTTCCACATCCTCACCACTCACCTCCAACCCCAGGCTGTTCCCCAATTCCACAATATCTTCCACAACATGTTCCACAACAGGCACAGGGTCGTCAGGGTCAGGGTCAGCCTCAAATCCTTCAAAATTCCTCTCTTGGACACAATCCGGCCACAGTGGTCTCCAAGCAGAGTTCAGAGTCCTGGAAGTATTTCGCCATAGAAATACTATCACCCGCTCTCTGTTTTTCATGGATCCACACCAACAACAACTTCTCAACCTCATCCACTGTTTTCGATCTTTGTTTTGTTAACAAATTAACCCCTTTTGCAACATTAGCTTCCTTGATCTCATTTCTCTGTGCCAGGATAGTGCCGATAGTAGATGGATTTTTCTTGTACATCCTGGCAAGATCACTCAGACGTACACCACTCTCATATTTTTCTATGATTTCCTTCTTCAGTTCGATGGTGTTCTCACTCTCTTTACCACAGGGTGCCACTAGGAAGCTTCTTGGACCCATGGTGACTTATTTCACAGTGGCAATAACTAAACCACCAAAAAGACACCAAATATATTGTGAATCTTTGAAAGAGCACGCTAGGTAATGTTCTCTCAATGGTAAACAACGCTTCACTGGCGTCCTGCACTTGCGCGGAGCAGGCGGACACGTCTAATACCTTTCGGTAACCGAGGAATTTTTCGCTAACCGATTACGAAAAAAACTTTCGTTTTCTGAAATTTTCGTTAACGGGACCTTTCGTTAACCGAGGGTCCACTGTACTTGTTCTGTGGATTATAAACTCACTTATTTGGATTAATTGGAGCTTGAACCCTCAGCGAATTTGTTTTTGTTTCACTGATTTTTTAACGTAATAATTTTGTTTAAAAACTTAAATTAAATGCAAATCATCATGTCACTGTATCTTTTAAACTAAAAAATTTATTCCACAAGACCAGAAACTAAACAATGCATTTTGTCAGAATCATTTCTCTGAAAAATTTCAAAGTAATCATCCAGAATTTCTATTTGAATAACATTGTGGAACAAATTTCCGGTACCTTTGTAAAATTCTTCAGGTACTGTACTATGGCAGTGACTTCACCCTCCTGCCAACAAACTGCTGAATTATTTGTTATTATTATCTTCATGGGAAAACATAAACCTATGTGGATAATGCAGCACTTGACAAGCCATTGGAAAACAAAAGGATGATTCGATACAGTTTTAGGTATTGACTCAAAAGTCATTAAGCATACATTAAGGCAATCCATTTCAATTCTGCAGCGAATAGTGTTTTTCATATTACACTCATTTCACAAGCTTTATTTTACTGCACCTCATATGTATCAGGAAAATATTTATAACTTGGTATTTTCTGAAATATTATAGGAGTAAAACAGAGGCAATACTCCTATGTGCTGGTGCATTAGGATCACTGTGGTTGGGAGATGTCGTGGTGGTGATGGGCGTGCTATTGTACTGTACACAATGTCACTTACTCTCCAGGCTTCTTGACATCATCAGAACGACATTATATCAGGGTACAACTTCACTTATGGGTATTAAAAAGGTAATTTATATTTTTTTTTTCACTACATACAATAAGACAGATCACCTTGATTCATTGTGGTACCAATAAATACAAATATCACACAAAACTTTTCACCTTGATTCATTGTGGCACCAATAAATACAAATATCACACAGAGACTTTTCCCTGTCATATATCTACAGTACCAATGTTGTATATATTTCTGGCTCTTAGTAGTAAGCATACAAGAGTAGTCAATCCTGTGTCATGTGCTGCTTCATTATATCAGGCATTCAGCCATGATTTATTTCACACATCCCCAAAACATTACAAAACTTCTACAGTACATACAAAAAAAAGCCTAGTTAACTGTTTTATCATGTGCAAAAAAATTTGGTACATCAGGTTCAGTGTGTCCAAGAACTATACAGTACAGTAATAGAAACAGAGCATGCAACACACTTTAAGAGGTCTTGTTCTAAGATACTAAGCATACATACAGATAATGCACTTCACTTTATCATTATTTAGAGTCCACACAATAAAATCAATCTCAAAATTTAATTGATGACACTTTTTATGCATGAGTTTCTGTATATTATCCTGAATTATTAGTATATATAGAATTCAGGAGGAATATATTTTAATGAAGTGTCGCCTGAAAGTAGGAAGAGATGCTCATAAAAATTACAAACCGGTTGTAGAGTTAGTTAAAAAGTTCTTGGCTTGCAACCTGAAAGTACAGGTATTTTCTTTATTAGTGCTGCTTATGGTGCAGCAGTCTGAAAAATCTGTTCAGTGATGGAGTTAGTGATGATGAAAGTGTTTCTTCTTTTTTGAATCACCCTGCCTGGGTGGGAAATTGCCGATGTGTTAATAAATAAAGCAAAAACAAAGTTGTGGTCTGTCATATAATAATTAATGACCCAAAAGGCATAAAAACAAAACTGGAAAATATTCCACAAGCCATTCTTAAATATCAACAAAATACTGTGATAGGCTTGTAATACACAACAAAGCAAACTTTTATAAATCAGGGCATACAGTAAATTTCTCACTTTTCTTTCAGCAAATTGATGAAACTTCAAGATTTCTGCGCCACCTGAACCAAGAACTTGGCTTAAGTGTTGGATTGTATCTTTGTCTTGTTACTTTCAGGGGTATTACAGCTGCTACAAGCCTTTTCTCAACAATTAAACATTATGAAATCTCAGGAGTAAGTGATTTAGTATTAGAATACTGAACTGACATGTTTGGTGCATGTTATTTATCTAAACATTTAGTAAATTGGCATGTTAATTCCTAAAAAAATAACTTTCCATTTAAAATCTCATGGTTAAAAAGCAAGAGACTGCTAAAAATGCACATTTTGTAAAGAAACCTCATTTTAATCACTAAGCTATCTTATAATATGACCAAGAATTGACAATTTTTGTAAAGTCATTCAAAATTAGGTAAATACAGCTTAATTTTTTTTTTATGGTCATTATATTATTTTACTAATGTTAATGATTTCTTTACCTGTAAAATAACAGCAGTTATTGATACATACTAATACATATAATAATTTCAGGGGTTAGAATTTCTTGGTGTTAACAGCATGCAGAGAAATTCTGAAAATAGCTCTGACATAAACAAGAACCTGCTTTTGAGGAAGATACAATGTTAGATAATGTTAGATTGTGGCTGCATATCTCAGCCATGATTACCAACCTTCTACCATGGCTTCTGCTGACTATAATGCCACTCTGTATGGCTGCACGAGTCTCAAGCAATTACCAGACACTGAACAAGGTGAGACTAACTAAAGATTCTTACATTTCTTTGCCAACTTGTTTTAATGCCATTCTGTTTTAAGTGATGTACTTTTTATCTCAATTAAATCCACTGCCTCCTAGCATACTTAAGGGGGATTACCAATAGACCCCTGGTTGTCTTCAAGAAGGCACTGGACAGGCACCTAAAGTCAGTACCTGACCAGCCGGGCTGTGGTTCATATGTCAGGTTGCGTGTGGCCAACAGTACCAGCCTGGTTGATCAGGCCCTGATCCACCGTGAGGCTTGGTCACAGACTGGGCCGCAGGGGCGTTGACCCCCGAAACCCTTTCCAGGTATACTCCAGGTATAATAAAATGTTAAATATAGTGGAACCCCGAGTTTCGAACTTAATCCGTTCCAGGAGCTAGTTCTAAACTCGAAACAGTTCGAAACTCGAAGCAATATTTCTCATAAGAAATAATGTAAATACAGTTAATCCGTTCCAGAAACCCAAAAATATTAACAAAAAATACATTTTAATGAGATTAATTATAGTTTTACATACACACAACAATCATACATAGTACAGTTATTAATAAATAAATACAAACATTTAAATAAACATATAAAATAACATTTTTACTTACCTTTATTGAAGATTGTTGATGGCATCTGGAAGATAGGGAGGAGGAGTGAGGGAGGGAGGGCTTAGTGTTTGGAAGGGAAATCCCCCTCCATAAGGACTTTAGGTAACAAGTCCCTCTCTGGGGTTACTTCCTTCTTTTTCTTTTAATGCCACTAGGACCAGCTTGAGAGTCACTGGACCCCTGTCTCGAAAAATAACTGTCAAGAGTCTTCTATTTCTGGTGCCTCTTTAAGATGTCCCTAAAATGGGACATTGTTTTGTCACTGAACATGTTGCAGATATGGCTTGTTTCAGCTTGCTCAGGGTGATATTTTTCAGCAAATGCCTGCACCCTATTCCACATTGCACAAATTTCCTTAATCTCTGAAGAAGGCACCTCATCCACTCCCTCTTCCTTCTCCTGTGAAGCAAGTTCCTGAACTCTGGTCTGATGCTGTTCCAGTTGAAGCTCTTCCAGCTCTTCAGTGGTTAGTTCTTCATTGTGGTCATCCACCAACTCTTCCACGTCCTCACCACTCACCTCTAACCCCAGGGACTTGCCCAATGCCACAATACCTTCCACAACAGGCAACAGGCAGAGGGTCGTCAGGGTCAGGGTCAGCCTCAAACCCTTCCTCGGACACAATCTGGCCACAATTGTCTCCAAGCAGAGTTCAAAGTCCTGGAAGTCACTCCCTCCCAAGCCTTACCTATAAGGCCTATGGAGTTGTAGATATTGAAGTGATTCCTCCAGAACTCTCTTAGGGTCAACTCAGTGTCTGAGGTCACTTCAAAGCACTTTTCAAACACTGCTTTTGCGTAGAGTTTTTTGAAGTTAGAAATAACCTGCTGGTCCATGGGCTGGAGGAGAGGAGTGGTGTTAGGAAGCAAGGACTTCACTGTGATGAAACTGAAGTCCTTACACAGTAGGTCTACCAAGTTTGGAGGATGTGCAGGAGCATTGTCCAGTAACAGGAGGCACTTGAGTGGCAATTTATTTTCCAGGAGACATTTTTTCACACTGGGGCCAAACTCTTCATGGACCCACTCTTTGAAAATTTGCCTTGTGACCCATTTCTTATGATTAGCTTTCCACAAAACACACAATCTGTTCTTGACGACATTGTGTTTCTTGAACGCTCTGGGATTTTCTGAATGATACACCAGTAAAGGCTTCACTTTAAAATCCCACTAGCGTTAGAACAAAACAAGAGCTGTCTTTCATAGGCTTGTGTCCTGGCAGTGCCTTTTTCCCCCTGAAATTCAGTTATGAATTTTTCAGCCGCACGTTTGTCTGAACTGGCAGCCTCACTCATGCCTTACCACATTGTGTATAAACTACGCTTCTTAAATCTGTCAAACCAGCCTCTACTGACCTTAAAATCACTAACACTAAAATCAGCACTGGTTCCAGGCATTTTCTTTACAAGATCGGCATGCAACTGCCTTGCTTTTTCACAAATGATTGTCTCTGACACACTATCACCCACTAACTCTTTATCCTTGATCCACACCAGCAACAACTTCTCAACCTGTTCGACTATTTGTGTCTATTTTTTATTAGCATATCAACACCAGAGAGCTGAGGAGGGTTTGTTGAGGTGGTTCGGACATGTAGAGAGAATGGAACGAGACAGAATAACTTCGAGGTGTATAAATCTGTAGTGGAGGGAAGGCGGGGTAGGGGTCGGCCTGGGAAAAGGTTGGAGGGAGGGGGTAAAGGAAGTTTTGTGTGCGGGGGGCGTGGACTTCCAGCAAGCATGTGTGAGCGTATTTGATAGGAGTGAATGGAGACAAATGGTTTTAATACTTGATGTGCTGTTGGAGTGTGAGCAAAGTAACATTTATGAAGGGATTCAGGGAAACCGGCAGGCCGGACTTGAGTCCTGGAGATGGGAAGTACAGTGTCTGCACTCTGAAGGAGGGGTGTTAATGTTGCAGTTTTATAACTGTAGTGTAAAGCACCCCTCTGGCAAGACAGTGATGGAGTGAATGATGATGAAAGTTTTTCTTTTTCGGGCCACCCTGCCTTGGTGGGAATCGGCCGATGTGTTAATAAAAAAAAAAAAAAAAATAATCAACACCTTTCACAACATCAGCTTCCTTGATTTGTTCTTTCTTTGCCCGGATAGAAGTGATAGTTGACTTGTTTTTGCCATATACTATCCTGGCAAGCTCTGCAATTCGCACACCACTCGTATTTTTGTACTACAGTGGTCCCTCGGTTTTTGTGAATCTCCAAACTCGAACATTTATATAAGTGTATTTTCGTAAGTGCTGTTGCAAGTGTATTTTTGGGGGTCTGAAATAGACTAACCTATGTGACATTATTTCTTAAGGAAGTAAATTCATTCATTAATGGCACTTGAGCAGCATTCTGGAACGAATTTTCGGCAAAAACCGAGGGACCACTGTATTTCCTTCATGTCTATGGTGTTTCTCACTTTCTTTACCACAGGGGTACCACTAGGAACTTTCTTTGGACCCACGGTAGCTTATTTCACAGTCGCACTTAATGAACAAGCTCCAAACACAATTAATTAATTGTGAAATGTTTGGATGAGCGCACAGGGCAATGTTCACTGGAGGAAGCTAGACTGGCTCACGACGCCTGTGTGAGCAGGCGCGCAGGCGCTGGGCGGACAGGTCTGGTATGCATGCGGTTTGAAACATGGAGCATGTTCGATACTCTGGACAAAATTTGTTCGAAACTCTAATCGTTTGATAGTCGAGACGTTCGAAACTCGGGGTTTCACTATAATTATAAAAGTTCATATTTTCCAAATTTCAGAAATTATTTTGTATTCCATATTGTACAAATTGTATTTTATATACAGTGGACCCCCGGTTTTTGTACTGCTCCAAACTCGAACAATTATGTAAGTGTATTTTTGGAGTCTAAAAGGACTAATCTAATTTACATTATTCCTTATGGGAATAAATTCGTTTGGTAACGGCACTTGAATAGCATTCTGGAATGAATTAATTACGAAAACCGGGGTCCACTGTATTTGGGAAAATTCAAATGAAAGAAGTTATGCCTATGCACTGTATTAGTTTTAGAGCTATTAACCCTTTTATTGTCAGTGCCATAGCACTACGAGTTTGAGGTCACTGTCGTTGCCGTTGTACTACAGGTTTGAGGTCACAGTCAGTGCCGTAGTACTACGCCATGAACTCAGTTCATTCGGATAAGCTCTAAGCAGTAAATTTGTGCCTAGATATGAGAAAATGGGTCTATGCGGTAAGTGTGCACTATATAAAAAAAAAATTCCTGTAGCATGTAGTACATAGTGTATTTTCATATGGTTTTTATGGTTGTATTCTTGGTTTCTTTGTCTCATTTGGTAGAATGGAAGATATGTTACAGAAATTGAGCTCAAATTAGCAGAAATGTTCAATTTTTTGCTGATATTCAAGAGTAAACAGATCACGTCACTTTTCCAATACACTTCTAACTGGTGGGCCTAATATGCTTTCATGAATGTGCTGATATTATTTATACAATTATTACAATGTTGCATAACAGTAAATCTTCTATTTTTTGTGTGAATAATAAAATCAAAATGGAATTCATATATAGAGCCTGGGAACATAACCAATGAACAGAGGAAATGATATTTTAGTGCCAGGAAAGTCTGCATTGTTTATTCTGGACCCTATTTTGAAATTGGAATATTTTGAAATTTGTGTGAAATTGGCCAAATGACCAATTTCTGATCACTTTATTTGGTAGTTGAAGTAGTTGATTGGGCGGTTTCTTGTGCTCATTGAATAAAATGGAAGAATATAACCAAAATAGCTAAGAATTTTGTCTACTGGAACAATGTAATTGGCCTAAAATAGGATTTAAAGTGGGCAAAAGCATAATTTCGTCAATTTTCCCATCAAATTCCATACTTTTTGTTCTATTACCTTTGGAAAAAGGTTTTCTACCATTTCATAAGAAAAAATAACAGAAAAAATTATGAAAATTCCTGAACATCGTGGACAAGTTTCAGATTGGGGGTCTGGATAATGAAAGGGTTAAGTATGGTACTGTTACAATTTCTTTCATGGTAGCTCACACCCTTATAAAAACTCCAAGGAATCTGTCAGGGTGCAGTGGCTGTTTTTTTTCCTCACTGCTTTTAAAAATGGCTGAAACATCAACTCTACAAGGAATAGCAACAACTCGACGAGCCCCGCTAAATGGGATTGATGGGGCTTTGGACGGACATCGCCATTGATTAAAACTTTTTTTTACCCTGCCAGGATGGAAATGAGCTAGAAGTGTGATAGGTGAAGCCAGACTGTGAAGTGAGGAGTGAATGGGGTTTCTGAAGTAAGGGGATAAGTAAGGGGTGAAGGGGGTATGTGATAACAGGAAATTTACTAGTAATCAGTGGTGATTTCTAGAGTAGCTACTAGGCCATTGCTAGGTGTCTGATAGGATCAGTGGTTTCTTTTTAATAAAAAAATAAAGAAAACAAATTTTTGTTGTGAAGTGATAAAGAGTGAACATGGCTGGCATAAGAGGGGTTCAGGCTGCCATAATTATATTTATCATTATACTGCATTTCTCTGAAGAAGGAAATCAGTCATTGGGACTGGAAAAGGTGAATGGGGTGATAGCTCCCTGGAAAGTGAAAGCCCAACATTGGCCATCCTACCAGAAACGTAAGTGCCACTATCGCCGCAAGGTATGGCAACACCACATATCCAAGCAAAAACAGTGGTGCACAGCTTTTATAGTGGCGCTATTAAGTGGTGATGCCCATACGAATCCAGGACCTCAAGCTATGGTTCAAGTGCAAAACAGACAGATAAGTCATGGTGATAATGACGGTCTAGTAGCTAGGAATGATAAACTTAACTCTATATGTAATGAACAGATAGGTCACTGTGAGACAATAGAACCACTCTTAATATCTCAGACACCACCAGACATATGTATACACTGGGCCAGGAGCTATGACTCAACCCCTGCAACCACAACTAGGTGAGCACTGTACTAAGGTATGAAAGCAGAACAGTAAACTTTTTTTTTTTTTAACAAGTCGGCTGTCTCCCACCGAGGCAGGGTGACCCAAAAAGAAAGAAAATCCCCAAAAAGAAAATACTTTCATCATCATTCAACACTTTCCTCACTCTACATAATCACTGTCTTTGCAGAGGAGCTCCAGATACAACAGTTTAGAAGTCCCTCCAAACTGC
>WNWK01003432.1:150000-167483 GCA_009830355.1 Cherax destructor | reverse complement strand
TAATGACAATGGAGTTAGGGTATAATGACAATGGAGTTAGGGTATAATGACAGGATTGAAGGTAGGTTTGGTTGTTAGCGTCAACCTGAAGACCAGAGCTCTGGTGTTATGTAGCAACCCATCCTCGTGGTGTTACGTAGCAACCCATCCTCGGGGTGTTATGTAGCAACCCATCCTCGTGGTGTTACGTAGCAACCCATCCTCGTGGTGTTATGTAGCAACCCATCCTCGTGGTGTTACGTAGCAACCCATCCTCGTGGTGTTATGTAGCAACCCATCCTCGTGGTGTTACGTAGCAACCCATCCTCGTGGTGTTATGTAGCAACCCATCCTCGTGGTGTTACGTAGCAACCCATCCTCGTGGTGTTATGTAGCAACCCATCCTCGTGGTGTTACGTAGCAACCCATCCTCGTGGTGTTATGTAGCAACCCATCCTCGTGGTGTTACGTAGCAACCCATCCTCGTGGTGTTACGTAGCAACCCATCCTCGTGGTGTTACGTAGCAACCCATCCTCGTGGTGTTATGTAGCAACCCATCCTCGTGGTGTTATGTAGCAACCCATCCTCGTGGTGTTATGTAGCAACCCATCCTCGTGGTGTTACGTAGCAACCCATCCTCGTGGTGTTATGTAGCAACCCATCCTCGTGGTGTTATGTAGCAATACATCCTCGTGGTGTTATGTAGCAACCCATCCTCGTGGTGTTATGTAGCAACCCATCCTCGTGGTGTTATGTAGCAACCCATCCTCGTGGTGTTACGTAGCAACCCATCCTCGTGGTGTTACGTAGCAACCCATCCTCGTGGTGTTACGTAGCAACCCATCCTCGTGGTGTTACGTAGCAACCCATCCTCGTGGTGTTACGTAGCAACCCATCCTCGTGGTGTTACGTAGCAACCCATCCTCGTGGTGTTATGTAGCAACCCATCCTCGTGGTGTTACGTAGCAACCCATCCTCGTGGTGTTACGTAGCAACCCGTCCTCGTGATACTTAGTTTTCCTGCACGATTCCAAACGTCAATTTCTGAATGCTCCAGGAAGAAGATATTTTATTTTATTTTTTTATATTTTATTTTATTTTATTATCAATTAGGCAAGGTAACTTTACACGAAGGTAGGGACGATTACGTAATCCTATGTTAAGTAACGTAAGTAACGTACAGATACATTTTAAAGACTGAAACATGACGTTTCGGTCCGAATTAGACCATTAGTTAGTCAGAGAGAGAGAGAGAGAGAGATTCGGTTTGGATAGGTTTGGTTAAATTAGGCTACATTATAATATGTTACACATATATGTAAAAAAGATATAATTAATCACAAAGAAATTTTACAAAAATGATTTTTACGTCTGGCAGCGTAAACTGTCGGTGAACCCAGGCAGCGTCACAATAAACACGCATGTCACGCTTGTTGTGGGGACGGGGTGGTTAATGTCAGGGTTATAAGATGCTGAGGCGAGGATGCTGCTGCTGCTGCTGGTGCTGCTGCTGCTGGTGGTGTCGGAGAAGTTTGGGGAGAACACGCTGTTGTTATTCTGGGGAGTAGGGCAGGAGCTGCCAAACTAGGGAGATGTTTCCATATTATTGGAAGGGGGAGAACTGGGGTGTTGTTTGGGAGATGAGAGAGAGGAGAGAGAGAGAGAGAGAGAGAGAGAGAGAGAGAGAGAGAGAGAGAGAGAGAGAGAGAGAGAAATGAGTCACTGTCAGGCAGGATTAAAATCTGGGATGCAACCCATCTCTTCCAGAATTCGAGGTGTGTGTGTGTGTGTGTGTGTGTGTGTGTGTT
The DNA here is from genome assembly GCA_009830355.1 of Cherax destructor. Taxonomy (NCBI): domain Eukaryota; kingdom Metazoa; phylum Arthropoda; class Malacostraca; order Decapoda; family Parastacidae; genus Cherax; species Cherax destructor. The sequence goes on along the minus strand of WNWK01003432.1, from coordinate 165,695 downwards.
TTTGTGTTGTGTTGTTGTGTGTGTGTGTGTGTACTCACCAATTACTGGCCATGACTCATTGCTACTCCTATGGGTCATCAGACTCAGCCCTGGCTCCTGGCTCTTTGCTGATCTGCTACTGTTTGTCTGTCATGAGTGTGTTGTGTGTGTGTGTGTGTGTGTGTGTGTGTGTGTGTGTGTGTGTGTGTGTATGTGTGTGTGTGTGTGTGTGTGTGTGTGTTGGAAGCGAGGAGACCCGGGCAAATTGTGTTGTGTGAGTGTGTTTGATACACATGTGCATAACGAGTGTGGACAGGTGCGCTTAACGGGTGTACAGCACGTGTGCGTGTAACAGCTCCAGAGAGATACACGCAGTTAGTGAAGACAGGTATGTTTGATAATTGTCTGCAGGTGTTTTGAACGTGCCAAGGCACACAAGTGTAGACAGGGATCAAAGAGGTTTGTTTAAGTCCTGCGAATAGGTGGAGTTATTATGTGTAGGGGAATAGAAAAGTGTATTTATGTGTAGGGGAGTACACATATGTATTTATGTATATATATATATGTATATATATATATATATATATATATATATATATATATATATATATATATATATATATATATATATATAGTGAGTAACAAGGAGTGACAAGTGACAATGAGTGACAAAGTGTAACAGTGCCAATTAGGTGACACACTATACACTTTATACAAGCAGGAAAAATACACAGATATACGTTAAATACAAAGACTAACCATAAAAATAAATAAATTGTCTGTGTTCCTTTATTTTTCAAAATATAATTTTTTTAATCAATATTGGATTTCACTTCACAGATATTTATTAATACAAACTATATAAACATTGGTACTTTCAAAACTGTGATTCTGTTTCTGATCAACGATAAATATTTAGAAAGCCGTTGATGATGAGGTAATTTAATCAGGCAGTTAATTACATTAATTAAATCAACCAGGTAAGTGTATTAATAACCTAATTAGCTAAAGCAGTCAGTTGAGTGAGCAAGTCGAGCCTCAGGTAATTTGTTTGTCCGAAATGAGTTAATGGTTATTTTATCTTTGGGGTCCACAAACCTTTTTTTTATTAGTTTTTGGGATAGAAATATGTTAAAATATCAAAAGCTGTATTTTAGGCACACGCCCCAGCTCTGAGGAGCTGGATGAGATATATATATATATATATATATATATATATATATATATATATATATATATATATATATATATATATATATATATATATATATATATATATATATATTGTATATATATATATGTGTGTGTGTGTGTGTGTACAATTTCTTTATAAATTTTTACTAAACAGATAACTTGAAACACGTCGGATACAACATAAGTTTGCAACACACAAACTTGTTTCACACACACCACCAAACATCACAAAATCTCACCGAAAAACAGAGAAAATAACTAAATATATACCACAAACTCATCAACAACCTACGAACTCATTAATACCACGAACTAGCTAGCAGGCTTTCAACGTACAAATGCCACAAGCTAACCAACAAGCACCTAACTAACAAACAAGCACCTAACTAACAAACAAGCACCTAACTAACCATCAAGCATTTAACTTATTCGTAAACACCACACATTAACCTGCAAACACCCAACGTACTCATTAACACTAACCAAGAGACACCTAACATACTCATTAACACCACAAACTGATAAACAAACACCTAAAATACTTATAACCACAAACTAACCAACAATAAATATACTAACAAACGCTCCAAACAATACCAGTCTCCTCCCTCCTCCCATCCCCACCATAGACACACAAACGGCAACACAAACTTTACCCACAATCTCGCCGGAAAAATTCACCGACACCAAAAACTCTACGGGAAATTAAGCCCAAACTCAGTGACACCACTCTCAGGAAGGCAGGTTGCCGACAACAACAAACACAGACAAACCCAGCAACTAATCACTCTCGCACAAACACACGCTCCAACAAACACCCTATTATGCATTCCGGCCGTAGTGTCACAACAAATATAATTCGTGGACAGTTTTTAGCAGGCAGTTGTCGGCGGCTTGTGTCCCCCCAACTGTTGTGTGTGGCATAATGAGGATGGCTGTCTATCTGTCTGTCTCAGCTTCACACTTCTCATTAGTCTTGACAAAAATAATTCCGTGTAAGCGGAATTATGTGTGGGGAAATGTCGGGTACTTGTAAACGAGGCTGTTAGTGTCTCTTCCCACAAAGTAAGTTTTGAAGTCTCACAGGACAACCACATCTAATTCCACTTGCCTAAACCTAGCTTGGGAGGAAGGTACATTGCCGTCACATTTTAAGACAACATTTTGCTTCAAGAGTTAACATTATTATTACTCAATAAAACTCTTCTTATTCACAAGAAAAAAAAATGTCGACTTAATAAAAGCTTGCTCGTCGCTGTCAGTATTACCCAAACCTGACTTAATTGTCACACTTTAAAACAACAGCCAAACATGACTTCGATGAATTAACACATGTAACACCTGGGAACCTTTATTTGGTAGACATTTTGCCAACCAGTGGCTTTGTCAGTGCAATACAGAGACACAAACGGAAGATTGTAGAAGGTGAAGTTGTCAGTCCCTCAACCTTGCAAAACTATATAAAGATATTAGAAGATGAGGTAATCAGTCTTTCAGGCTAGGACCACTTGCTCAGTACCGTAGTCTGGATCCAGACTACGGTACTAACACCTGCTCCTAGACTGAGGTACTCAGTTATCCCAACTTCTACAGTCTTCCAGTTATGTTCCCGTGTTGTAATGATAAAGCCACTGACTGGCGAAACGTGTTACACACGTGTCTAATTTATCAACTTGAGGTATACCATTGCTTTAACAAATCTAACTTCATCGTTGTAAAGAATACAAATCACAATACCGTGGCGGGGATATAACTAGAACACAAATCTGAGAGAAATCTTTCGAAAAGGTGTTGGTCTTCCTGAAACATTTTCAGGTTACGAGTATCTTCGGTCCGTCCTCGACCCAGTATCTTCAGTAGCAGCTCACCTCAGCAGGTAGCAGCAGTAGCAGCTCACCTCAGCAGGTAGCAGCAGTAGCAGCTCACCTCAGAAGGTAGCAGCAGCTCACCTTGGCTGGTCAATAGTACAACAAATTAATGAAGGCAGTTATGGTGGAGCCCAACACACCAAATAGCTTATATCACATTTTTTAATAAATTCTCTCTCTCTCTCTCTCTCTCTCTCTCTCTCTCTCTCTCTCTCTCTCTCTCTCTCCAGGAGACATTGACGTGAGAGATATTACGTAATAAATGGTTATATATTACCAACAAGTTGATGGGTAAGACACATGGGCAACACTTGTATATCTTTACTGTCGAAACGTGTCACCTGCGTAGCAGGCTTCTCCAGTCGAATACAGTTAATTATAACACTGGAGACAGTAGAGGTAATTGTGAGGTGATCAGTCCCTCAGTCTTGACTGATGGTGATCAGTCCCTCAGTCTTGACTGATGGTGATCAGTCTCTTAGACTAAAACAGAGGCTTGAAGACGCAGAATTGTATACTGGAGCGAGAAGTGAGGTGTAGCAGTTGGAGAGGATGTCATAGGTGAGTGGTTCGCTCCAGTGTTGCAGTCGCCTGTGTTCCACTAAAGAAGCCTACTGTGTAAATGAAACGTTTCGACAGTAAAGATCCCTAAATTATTGCCTATGTATCTTATTCGTCACCTTGTCTGTATTATATACCACTTATAATGAAATACTTGTCTGGTTAAGTTATACCATGAATTAAGGAAAGATCCTAGACTTCACCTTACGAAACAGACAAAGCAAATGCGATAGTAATTACGGACAAGGTAGATTATAGTGGAAAAAATGAACATGTTGTTAGAAGACAGGGAGAACTTACGTGCCTCTTAGTTCATTGTTGACAACAGCGAGACAAACACGCCAATCATCCAGGGAGGTGCTACCGGCTCCTCGAATTACTGAGATGGAAATCTGTTAATTTTTTGCACTCTCGCAGGATTATTGTTCTTTTCTGTTTACCTTCGCTAACCCATGTGTTTCTTAATAGTTCTATATCATGTAATACTTCCTTTCCAACGAAGGAGGCTTCGTCTGATAGGAGGCTTCGTCTGATACCGGGTGAGGGGGAAGATAATCCCAAGAACCACTGTACTCACCGTCATTGTTCAACCAGATTCAATTTGGGGATGAAGTTACAAATTTCATAAAAATATATTCAGATCGGAAGTAGATGAATGGGGTGGTAGGAAGGAGGTACACGAGGATCATGGTGGGGACAACAATAGTGTGGAGCAGTCATGGTAGTGACAATAGTGTGGAGCAGTCATGGTAGTGACAATAGTGTGGAACACTCATGGTAGTGACAACAATAGTGTGGAACACTCATGGTAGTGACAACAATAGTGTGGAGCAGTCATGGTAGTGACAACAATAGTGTGGAGCAGTCATGGTAGTGACAACAATAGTGTGGAGCAGTCATGGTAGTGACAACAATAGTGTGGAGCAGTCATGGTAGTGACAACAATATTGTGGAGCAGTCATGGTAGTGACAACAATAGTGTGGAGCAGTCATGGTGACAACAATATTGTGGAGCAGTCATGGTAGTGACAACAATAGTGTGGAGCAGTCATGGTGACAACAATAGTGTGGAGCAGTCATGGTAGTGACAACAATATTGTGGAGCAGTCATGGTAGTGACAACAATAGCGTGGAACACTCATGGTAGTGACAACAATAGTGTGGAGCACTCATGGTAGTGACAACAATAGCGTGGAACACTCATGGTAGTGACAACAATAGCGTGGAACACTCATGGTAGTGACAACAATAGCGTGGAACAGTCATGAGCTGTGTGAAGAGTGTGTCCACAATGTTGACAATATAATCTGTCTTCATTTTAACACCTGAATTTTCTTACGAGATTCCCAGTGTCAGTTTCTTAACTTTTCGTCTAACTACAAACAATATTTTCTTTCAGTTAGGTTAGATGTTTGGCTTGGCTAGGTAAGGCTAGACCTTACCTAAACTAAAGTTAGACTAGGTTAAGTTAGGTAAGGTGAGGCCCAGGTTAAGATAGGTAAGGTTAGACTGGGTTGTGGTAGAAACGGTTAAAAACCTATATTTTATCAGAAATAATTGCATTAATAAAACGGCGGTGAAACGTTTGGCAACGGGGTAGGTGAGCGTAATCGGGGAACGTTGAAATCTGCACGAGTATCGTCTGTGCCGGTGAAGGGGTAGAGGTGGTAGATGTGTGGACAGACAGCTCACTCCATGACAAGGAATGAGCCGCCACTTGCACAGAATCACTGAAGAAACACTAATATGCCTTGTTCTTTAGTTGATAATTTGTTATTTTTCCCTTGTTCTGAGATATGGTGAGAGAGAGTGAGAGAGAGACAGAGAGAGAGAGAGAGAGAGAGAGAGACAGAGAGAGAGAGAGAGAGAGACAGACAGAGACAGAATAATCTTGGTTCAGTGTTGCCAGGAGGGAGGGGCAGCACCTTCATATGAGTGCTGAGGACGGGTGGTTGGGCACTAGTAAGCTATTGCCAGAGCGCCAGGTGACCCTTATTGTGTCAGCCAGCAATACTCCTGCTATTGCTTGGCCCTGCTCCTCTCTATGTTTCCTCTGATGGATTAATTTACTCACCAGAATATATACATACATACACGTGTATATATATATATATATATATATATATATATATATATATATATATATATATATATACTGTATATATATATATGTCGTGCCGATTAGGTAAAACTGGTCAATTAGCAAGAACTCATCTAAAATTAAGTCCTTTCTAAAATTTTCTCTTATACGTTTAAAGATATATTTTTTTCATTTATGTTAATGTAAGAATTTATAATTTTGTACCAAGAGAAACTTTGAAAACCTACCTAACCTTATCACAACAAGAGCAATTTAATTTAGCCTAACCCAACTAAATATATTTTAGATACGTTAACATTAATTTAATAATAAACAAACACAATGAAATATATTTTTTTCGTTATGTTCAGAATGATTTTGGCGAAATTATTGCATACACAAATTTTCACTTGTCTTATATGGCAAGGTGAGCGTTGCTATTTAAGCCAAAATCGCAAGTTTTACCTAATCGGCACGACATATATATATATACACCACACACACTCCGAATGTTCAGAATTATTTAAGCAGAGTAATTACTTAGCCACTACCTACCCATGGGAACTGAAATTCATCGACCCTCGATAATCCACTTAAAATATAAATCACTTTCTGCACTTAAAGGAAAGCACAAATTAATAATGATATATCATATTATATTAAAATATAAATAAAAGAAATTGATATATTAAATCAATAGGGAATAAAATATTTCATTTCATAATCGAAAAATGTATTGGACACATACACGGCAGTAACAGCCTGGTTGATCAGACCAGAGGCCTGGTCTCAGACCGAGCCGCGGGGGCGTTGACCCCCCGGAACCCTCTCCAGGTAAACTCCAGGTAAACTCCAGGTAAACTCCAGGTAAACTCCAGGTAAACTTATAGAATATCTAGTACTTGTTACAAGGTCACGACATAGTAATGATATTGCGTGGAGGATATATACTGTGTGGTTGTACTGGAGGAACTGAGAGGGGAAGGATATATACTGTGTGGTTGGACTGGAGGAACTGAGAGGGGAAGGATATATACTGTGTGGTTGTACTGGAGGTACTGGAGGAACTGAGAGGGGGAGGATATATACTGTGTGGTTGTACTGGAGGTACTGGAGGAAATGAGAGGGGAAGGATATATACTGTGTGGTTGTACTGGAGGTACTGGAGGAACTGAGAGGGGGAGGATATATACTGTGTGGTTGTACTGGAGGAACTGAGAGGGGGAGGATATATACTGTGTGGTTGTACTGGAGGAACTGAGAGGGTTACTGGTAAGCTTCACTCACAGTGTAACGTCCAGAATCTGGGTGTACCACTGCAGTTCCTGGAGAGAGGGTCCTTGATGATGTTGAGGGGCTCTTGATCTAGGGAACTGTAAATGTCACCCATCACTTGGGTCACACCTGATTGCCTTCCATTCCTCCTGTAGCTATATGACCTCTGTGAGATTACGGTGGATTTGCTAGAAATATACTGCCACTACGTCTACTACTATTACTTCTACTACTACTACTACTACTACTACTACTACTACTACTAATAATAATAATAATAATAATAATAATAATATCTTCCACTCAAGGTCTTTTGATTTAACTCATTTTGAATATCTCTCCCACCGCAGCTCAGCGGTAATCTGCACAAAACCCTTGACTTTATTATATATCTCAAGACAGCGTTAAACCCGAATGGATCTTACAGCAAACGCAATTCTTGGCACTGAAGTTGTATGTGGCAGCAGCCAGGTCATTGTAGGTCAGGTCAAACCTGGTGGTAATGACTGCTGACTCTTTGTTTTTAGTGGTAGTGGTTAGTTATGATGGTTCTGGCAGTAGTAGTTGGATTTAGTGGTGTTGGTTGGTTCTGGTAGTGATGGTTGGTTCTGGTAGTGATGGTTGGTTCTGGTAGTGATGGTTGGTTCTGGTAGTGATGGTTGGTTCTGGTAGTGATGGTTGGTTCTGGTAGTGATGGTTGGTTCTGGTAGTGATGGTTGGTTCTGGTAGTGATGGTTGGTTCTGGTAGTGATGGTTGGTTCTGGTAGTGATGGTTGGTTCTGTTGGTGGAGGTTAGTTCAGGCAGTTGTGATTGCTTTTTGGTTGTAATGGTTCGCTATGTGATGGTGTTTCCTTCCTGTGGTGGTTGGTTCTAGTGATGATGGGTGGTTCTGGTGGTAGTTGGCTATGTGGTGGTTGGTTCTGATGGTGGTAGTTGGCTGTGTGGTGGTTGGTTCTGATGGTGGTAGTTGCCTGTGTGACGGTTCTTGCGGTGGTTGGTTCTGGGGCTAATGGTTGACTATGTGGTGGTTGGTTCTGGGGCTAATGGTTGACTATGTGGTGGTTGGTTCTAGTGGTGGTTGGTTCTAGTGGTGGTTGGTTCTAGTAGTGGTTGGTTCTAGTGGTGGTTGGTTCTAGTAGTGGTTGATTCTGGTGGTGGTTGGTTCTAGTGGAGGTTGGTTCTAGTAGTGGTTGATTCTGGTGGTGGTTGGTTCTAGTAGTGGTTGATTCTGGTGGTGGTTGGTTCTAGTAGTGGTTGATTCTGGTGGTGGTTGGCTCTAGTAGTAGTTGATTCTGGTGGTGGTTGGTTCTAGTGGAGGTTGGTTCTAGTAGTGGTTGATTCTGGTGGTGGTTGGTTCTAGTAGTGGTTGATTCTGGTGGTGGTTGGTTCTAGTAGTTGTTGATTCTGGTGGTGGTTGGTTCTAGTAGTGGTTGATTCTGGTGGTGGTTGGTTCTAGTAGTTGTTGATTCTGGTGGTGGTTGGTTCTAGTGGTGGTTGGTTCTAGTAGTGGTTGATTCTGGTGGTGGTTGGTTCTAGTAGTGGTTGATTCTGGTGGTGGTTGGTTCTAGTAGTGGTTGATTCTGGTGGTGGTTGGTTCTAGTAGTGGTTGATTCTGGTGGTGGTTGGTTCTAGTAGTGGTTGATTCTGGTGGTGGTTGGTTCTAGAGATGGTGGTTCTAGTGATGGTGGTGATAGTGATGGTAGGTGTACTGGTGAGGATGTGAGTAGGTGGTAGTTTTCCCCACCTTCCCCTTCCCTCCCCTCCCCTCTACTGCCCCGCCCGTCTCCCCTCACCTGGTGCTGGTTGCTTCAGCATGTGTTACTCTGTGTTGGAACTTCCACGCTTGCTGCCATGGCAACCACACGACCGCGTCTACCGTCCCCTCCTCCCTACCCCCCTCCCCTTTCCCTCCACTCCCTCCCTCCTTCAGTAATCCGCCAACACCCACCCACCCACCCACAGGCTGGCTGCCCCTCCCACTCTTCACCACCTAGGTCGCTGTTCACGTGAAAGCATCACCTAGTTTGTCATTGATTATACTTCCACAATATAAGGAATTTCTCTCTTCCGTCTGTCTGTTGTCTGTCTCTGTCTCTCTCTGTCTGTCTGTCTGTCTGTCTGTCTGTCTGTATCTGTCTCTGTCTCTGTCTCTCTCTCTCTCTCTCTCTCTCTCTCTCTCTCTCTCTCTCTCTCTCTCTCTCTCTCTCTCTCTCTTATTTATACAATGGTTTTACACGGTTATGTTATAAATGCCTTTCTTTATTTACAAACTAAGAGCTGTTACCTACCTCAGCTCATTTGAAAGACTTTATTGTTATGAAACACACAAATAGGGAACAGGATGAAGTTGGAGCCATCTGTGGGCCAGCGATTTCATTTAGTCAGCTGACTTTATTATGGTATCATTATGGTGTGCGAACATGTTTCAGACTCGGGTCATTGTAGGAATGAATGATCTCAGATGAAGTGCTTGTTTTGAGAAGGGTACAACCAGAGTGTGGCTGCTGTTCGCTGACCACGAAGTGGAGCCAATTGAGGTACCTTAACAACATTGGCCTTGTACATAACAGTAAGGCCATGCACATCCCTCCGGTGTTGAAGGCTCTGCTGCAATGACAGATTTGTCCAGGCCGAGTCCAGACGAGAGATGAGTCTTCTTGCTCTGTTCTCTATTCTGTCAAGAAGTCGTAGATGAGTAGGGGGGACACGCAGTTCAAGAAAGTGGAGCATACTCAAGGTGTGAGCCCACTTATGCCTCATACAGAGTCTTGTAGCCTCTACTGTAGAGCAGATGCGAAATACGTCTAAGTGTTGTAAGATTCCTGGCCGCCATGTTTGTAGTTCTTCATTGTCAGTTTGGAATAAAATTTCACCCCGAGGATATTAACCTCATCCCCAGGTTCCAACACTTTCCCATTTATTCTTACCACTGCTCCAACATTTCCATCATGGTGCCTAGAGAGCATCATTTGTGTTTTCTCAGAAGCAAATGTAAGCTAACATTGTTTCCCCAGGTTGATATAGCTGTAAGCCGGTGATTGATGTAAATGGGAGCAGCTGCCATTTCCTCTTTTGGACAAATAAATATTAGAGTACAGTGTCAGCATATACATGTGATTCTGGGATGAGTTGAAGACGGTCATTGAAGTAGACATTACATAACAATGGCCCAAGTTCGCTTCCCTGTGGAACACTGGCGCCAATAGAATGTCTTGTTGGCTTTGTCCCATTCAAAACTACTCTTAGAGATCTACCTTGAAGGTAATCACTAAGGTTGCATGATGCAGAGCCAGCGACTCCTAGCGCTTGCAGTTTTGCCAAGAGTCCCAGGTGCCTTACTTTGTCGAAAACCCCAGCTATATCCAATGACATTACACAGCTGAGCTTGGATTTATCCAGTGACTGATGCCGCATAGTGGAGAGGTTTAACAGCAGATCAGAAGCAGAGTGACCTTTTCTGACGGTCACAAAGAAGCAAGTGGTAGTCGAAAACACTGTCATCTGCCGTGAGATTATTGTTTCAAGAATCATGCAAGTGATTGACAGTAGTAATACCGGTCAGTAGTTGCTAATTTCAGCTCTGATTTTTCTTGTGAACATAGACTACATTTGCCTCTTTCCACAGCGAACGCCATTTATGCTGTGCTGATAAATGCGAGTTACGGGTAATGCTAGCTGGTCTGTACATCTACGCAGCAATCCTGGGCTCACCTTATCTGGGCCCATAACCATTTCTTGGTCCAGGGATTTAAGGAAAAGATACACTTCATCTTACCTTATTGTCACCTCTGACAACTTTGACACAGTTCTTCCGGCTAGCAAAGGATGCCTCTTATACCTTTACCAAGTCTTGTACTTAGCAGTAGCGGCTTATCGACAATGGAAGCCAAATCAAGGCTGATTCGAAGGCTTCGTCACATACTGCCGGTGAGGGCTGCATGTTCACTCCGAGCAAAGGACCTGGCACTTTACTCTTTCCCACAGCCAGGTTGTACGTGTAGATTCTTTACCTCGTTCTGTTGGAATCTTCGGTGTCATAAAGACAGCCTTGTTGTCAATTGATTCATCATAGCCAAGGCCATATACACCTTGACTGTCTCGTCTCATCCACGAAGTGTAGCCAGCCACGTAGGGTCCCTATAGCTAAAACCTTGGGTAACTTTAAAAACAGGTTGAAGAATTATGAGTGAGAAGGGTTGGGTTTGAGAAGACCTTGACTAGCACGGGACAACAAGAGGAAGATGATGATGATTATGATGATGATGATGATAATGATGATTGTATTGGAATTATTACTACGGAGAGTTAGTAACCCAGGGTGACTCAATAAAGTCACTATCTCTGTTTACTTCCACTGTGATCCTTTGATCCCTCTCCCCAGAATGCGACTACAACAGTCTGCTAACACCCAGGTACCTGCTTACTGCTTGGTGAACAGAAGCAACAGGTGTAAGGGATTATGCCCAACGTTCCCACTTGTACTGGGATTGAACCTAGGTCTTTCAGATACAAGCTAAAGGCATTACCACTTGAACCACGAGGCACGTAGCTATGTAGCCACGGGATTGCTCTTCCATTCTTATGTTCTTCTCGTCTGTTTTATTTCTATTCTTTCATTTCCCCCGTTCTTCCTTGTTTAACCTCATATCCCTTTGCCTCACACTTATTACTGTCTCGCCTCTTTCGTCTTCAATCTGTTTCATTTTTTTCCCCTTCACACTTTCCCTCCTCTCCCATTCGTTATCCCGTATCGCCCCTCCACTTCCCCGTTCTCTCTCCCTCCCCCTCCCCTTCTTTCTCACCTCTCCTCACACCTGAGGGGAATATTGGTTTATGGATCACTCTGCTGGTGCCAAGGACGAGGGTAAAATTCCCCTGAGTAATTTCATTCAAGAATCTGAGAGAGAGAGAGAGAGAGAGAGAGAGAGAGAGAGAGACAGACAGACAGACAGACAGACAGACAGACAGACAGACAGAGACAGAGACAGACAGACAAACAGAAAGAGAGAGAGAGAGGGAGGGAAGGAGGTGAAGGGAAATTTAATTCTAGTTGATTTGATTTCCTTAGGCAGTGAATATTATGCCGAAAAAGTATACAGTACATGAGGTTAATGTGGCAGCAATCTGTGTTTAGTTGTTGGCGTGTGAGAGGAGTGCCGCTCGTTCTGCTCACTACAATAAGACAATTTATTTGCAGAAATGCATTAGATGTGTGTGAAGCTGGCAGCATTTACAGTCAGAATCAGTTTTGCAAAGTAATTATAAAACATGCACATTTTGAGCGCTTTCTTGATTGGATGAGGCTTAAGATGAGCTACGCGAAGTTCTCTGATTGGCTAAAACGTATTAACTTGTTTTGTTTTCTGATTGGCTGAACGTATGACGTGATAAATTCTCCGAAGCTATGAAGTTTGAAGTTGTCTGAATGGAGGAACATATAAAGTGATAAATTCTGGGATTAGCTGATCGCATAAAATTAAACCTGAAATTATGACGTGGTAAGTAGAGCTCTGATTATTCTGCTATGAAAAAGCGACAGTTTAAACACTAAAATTACAGTAATGTACTGGGCGGGGGGAAGAAAGAACATTATACCATCTAACATAAACAGAATCGTCCCTCAAAAGCAGGAAATTCATAGCCAACACTTGATAACGGAGACACTCCTGCATTAGTGGACACTAGGAAGACCATTGACTCGATAAAGCCGACTGCGTGGGCGAAACGTTGTCAATAAAGGATCACATTATACTTCTTATGTGTTTATTTTTCCACTAGGAAGACGAAGAAGGAAGAGGAAGAAGAGGAGGAGAAGGAAGAAGAAGAAGAAGAAGGAAAAGAATAAGAAGAAGCACCTTATTTAGATTAACTCGGGATGGTTAGTAACTCAAGAAAGCCAAACAGTGTGGCTTATTTCCACTGGGGTCCCTAGGTCCTTTCAGAGGATGCGACCCACAGCAGTTCATTAACTCCTAGGTACCTATTTACCGCTGGATGAACAGCGGCAGCAGGTGTTCGAGAGACTCGTCCATACCTCTTGTCCAGCCCGGAATGGAAAGAAGAGGTTTTCGGTAGTAGCAAAACGCACTACGTCTTAGCTGTATCCCCTTCCTCTGGTGGAATGTACTAAGATGGCAGCCCAAAACTTCGTCTTGAAGCCGCTTGTGACGTCTTTAATTGACACTAGGCACTCAGCATTTCCTCAAACTACAAACACTGATAACACTCTCCTCCGAAACAGAAGTGTGCAACAGGAAGTGCCATCGTTGTGACAGAGTGAGGTGAGGAGGAATCCTAACATGCAACCTATCCTCACACTGGCCATAAAGAACGTGTTGATTCCAACTACGAGGATAGTCTCTACCCCGTGCCAAACACTGCCATACTGTTGGTCATTTGTTTGTTGACAGTTAACTCTCTCTCTCTCTCTCTCTCTCTCTATATATATATATATATATATATATATATATATATATATATATATATATATATATATATATATATATATATATATATATATATATATATATATACATACATACATACATATTAATTATACACCGGTATGTATATGTTTAAAGTCTTACGTAATAAAAACGACAGTCGTCAGCGACTTAAAGGACAACTTTCTCAGACATAAACGGAGAGTAACCTGAAGTGAGAAAAGACAATGCAGAACATAGGCAGTGTGTTTTGTGCCCATGACCACTCACACTTGTTCCCTTCCCTCAACTTTTTCCCCCATTCTCCCCACCCAGCTCTTTTCCCTACCTGCCCCCATTTTCTCCTCTCCCCTTTTTGTACATCTTTCCCTCATTATTCTATATAGTAAAATATATACATTGACGTGATTAAGCGTGTTATATAGTGACTAAGGTAAGAGGCAGTCACTATAAACTTGCAGCTGAGTCCTCCTTACAGCGTGCCAAACATATAATTGTAATAATAAAATTGGTAAATTAGACACATGTGTGAACACTTGGGTATCTTTAATGAGGAAACGTTTCGCCACATAGTGGCTTCATCAGTCCATACAAAGGAGAATGGTGAAGAACAGGAGGAGTTTGAGGTAATCAGTCCCTCAGTCTTGAGTCGATGTAATCAGTCCATAAAATTATTACCAGAGTCTCAGAGTAATTCCACTGTTACTTTCGTTACCTGTATTGTAGCTGGAACAAATTTAAGGAATCGTTGCTCTCTCTCTGCCAGGTATGTAACCAGGTTTCCATAGTGTCTGCCTGATCAATCTGGCTATTGTTACTTGCAGAATAAGCTTTTATTGGGACAGTATTTCACTCCATGCAGAATTTTATAATGTCATAACAAAGCTCCACACACAAACGTTATTTCAACAAAACCTCTTCTGCCACTTTTATCAGTTTTTAGAGACTGTGGGTTGGATTTGTGAAGGACCTGCCTAGTATGGGCCAACAGGCCTACTGCAGTGTTCCTCCTTTCTTATGTTCTTGTTTGTATTTGTTAAAAGGGTTAAAGAGTGGGGGGGGCTCTGATATTGATATAGTCATCTCTAATTACGATCACTTGTTCACTGGTTATATTCTGCTCTTGCTCTCGTACCTCTCAATATAATACTTATTTTTTGTTTAGTTTCAGTGAGTAGATTACAGCTGAAGTTATACTGATGCCGACTTTATGGATGAAGGGACACACGTGCATAATATACTTAGTATATGTTTATTGGATGCATTTCGGCCCTGGGACTTTGGTCACTCTAATACAAGAGAATGAACAAGTACACTGAGGTGATGGTCAGGTGAGGGCATGAGGTTACCTGGTAACCTCATGCCCTGGCCTGATCGACGAGGCTGTTGGTGCCTCACGGAGACCTGGCCTGATCGACCAGGACGTATGCCAACGTATGCCAACCTGGATGATCAGGAACTGATTTAAGAAACGTATCGAGTTTCCTCTTGAGGACAGTCAGGGGTTTATTGGTAATTCACCTTATTCATAAAGGAAGGATGTTAGAGAATCTTGTACAGGTGTAAATTATGATATATCTTTCTCGCCCATGTTCCAAGGAGTACAATTCGAGGGACTTAAGGCATGCCCAGTAATTCAGGGGCTTCACTGTATTCGAACAGTGAAGGTTCTCTGTACGTTCTCCAGCTCTTCAGTTTCATCCACATTGTCGGGGCCTTTTAGTAAGCATCAATATTCCAGCCTAGGGAGAACAAGCAACTTGAAGAGGCTTTTAGTAAGCATCAATATTCCAGCCTAGGGAGAACAAGCAACTTGAAGAGGCTTTTAGTAAGCAATATTCCAGCCTAGGGAGAACAAGCAACTTGAAGAGGCTTTTAGTAAGCATCAATATTCCAGCCTAGGGAGAACAAGCAACTTGAAGAGGCTTTTAGTAAGCACCAATATTCCAGCCTAGGGAGAACAAGCAACTTGAAGAGGCTTTTAGTAAGCACCAATATTCCAGCCTAGGGAGAACAAGCAACTTGAAGAGGCTTTTAGTGAGCACCAATATTCCAGCCTAGGGAGAACAAGCAACTTGAAGAGGCTTTTAGTGAGCACCAATATTCCAGCCTAGGGAGAACAAGCAACTTGAAGAGGCTTTTAGTAAGCGTCAATATTCCAGCCTAGGGAGAACAAGCAACTTGAAGAGGCTTTTAGTGAGCACCAATATTCCAGCCTAGGGAGAACAAGCAACTTGAAGAGGCTTTTAGTAAGCACCAATATTCCAGCCTAGGGAGAACAAGCAACTTGAAGA